>VZQC01001910.1:1591395-1631103 GCA_009823505.1 Rhizomys pruinosus
GTCTAGGTTTCAGGCTTTCAATTTTGTTTATATATTGGATATTGGAAGTCTAAGTCACTCTTCTCTTCTTGTTCTGAAGGTTCTCCAAAAAAAGTCCTCTTGGATTCTCACTGGTTTCCAGCGGTGGCAGGGAGGTATATGCCTGACCTTGCCTGCACCCCAGTACCTGCCTGAGTGACTTCTGGCCAGCCTGCACAAAGGTGCAGAAGCACCAACCCAAACCCGCCGACCCTCTGGTCCCGACTCCAAAGGTGGAGGGTGGTCCCACCCAGAAGGCCTCAGAGACACTACCCCCTAGCAGCAGCCCAGGAGAGAATCCACCCCTCAAAGTACCTGCCTGAGTGACTTCCGGCCAGCCTGCACAAAGGTGCAGAGGCACCAACCAAAACCCACTGACCCTCTGGTCCTGGCTCCAAAGGCCATGGGCAGTCTCACACAGAAGGCCTCAGAGACGTGACCCCCTAGCAGCAGCCCAGGAAAGAGTCCTGGTAATCTCTTGTAAAACCAGTAAAACTGCCTTCTTTAACTGACTAATAGACATAGGAACTGTGAAAAGGATTATTCTCTATTCAGAACCAAATATAATACTAAAGTTTCCTTAAGCTATGCACTTAAGCAAAATATATTAATATACAGGAGCTCTGACATCAGCAATGGACTATTCTACCAAGGAGATGTTGGCCAGGGGATCCAAGCCCCCACAAAAAGTAAAGGCTCCTTGCCTCTAAACTTGGATATCTGTAAGAAGAGAGGCGATAAAGCCCTTCTGTTGAAGACCTCATGTAAATATGGGAAAGATGTATTGAGACCACACTTGCATGTGTACAAATGGTCTCTGGAATACCAGAGAGTGTTACCAAGGGCCACTAAACCAATAAAGCAAATATGGGTCTCCTTGAGTCAAGCAAGACTCCTCCATCAGCACCAGCTACACCTCACCTGCCTGGAAATACTGCGCAGCAATGGCAGCCATATGCCTGTATATCCCAAATCTAATTGGCTATTAGCTCTCTTCTTGGAGGAATAACTCATGGCTGATGCCACAAGTTTACATCCTCTAATGGTTAGGAGATATTATAAGCCACAGTAAGACCCTGTCATATTTAACAGAAAAAAATGTAATTCATGGATTCACATACCATCCAAACATCTGTGTCTATACCAAAGTAACCTACTATAACAATTAATACTGTTTAAATACCTATATATCTAATTGCTTGGTTAATTGTTAGGAGTGAAGGTTTATTCCTTTTTCCCCCCCGGACAAACCGTTCCCAGTCATGGAAAGGAAATCAGAATTGACTTCAGGTCCAGACAACAGCTCCAGGAAGTAGACTGTTACAGTTCCTAATCCACCTGGCCCCTTTTCTAAGCCTCCGGGAACAATCTGCAGAGGAGGGGGCATGGTATAATGTAAGGGCTTCGATTGGGTTGAATGGTGAAGCTACAGCAACATAGTGTGGACATTTATTTGATTAACTTGATTGAAAATACAAGACCCCCCCCTCTTGGATGGTGGACCCATGGGCTGTGTGGTTTGGGCACTGCTTCAATTGGTGTACGTGAAGGCATGCTTGTCATCTTAAATTCATTAATGTAAAATAAAAAAAGCTGGGGAGTGCAGTGGCGTTTTAGGGCAGACTGCATGATCTGGGCTGGGTAAGGGGGTAGGGGTAAATATTGCCTGAACTGAATTGGAAAAAAAAAAAAAAAAAAAAATCATAAAAATTAAAATTAAAATAATAATAAGTATGATAATTCTTACTTAGATAAAGTAGTCAGGACATGTTAGACAAATTGTCTGTAGACCGAGATGGAGCTCTCTTCGTGGAAGTTTTCCCTTTCTACTCTGTATGTTGTGTGTGGGGCTGTGTGTGTGTGTGTGTGGTGTGTAAGGTCAGAAACCCTTTCGGTATTCTTCCTCATCCCGCCTCTTGTTTCTTTCCTCTCAACTTTGACGTTGCGCTTACATTAAAGACGAGATAATGATTGGGTACATCTCCAATGCTAGTATCGGAGTAAACTGTAAGCAGGTCGTTCAAGACTTTTGTTGGATTTGAAAAACTAGGCCTCTGCGACAGAAGAGGAAGGTGTGCCTATGCGGTATTATTTATCGTACCCTGCTTTATAGACTGATTTAGTCCCTTATTTAGGTCTATATTAGAAATGTTATGTGATATTTAATTTTTAAACATCTTTAGTTCTGTTTTCCTGTTTTTTTTTTATTAATTTATATATATATATATATATATTAAAGTGCAACTCAAAGGAAATATACAAGCATTTGTTACTGTATTCTTTTTTTTATTCTATTCAAACATGTGAAACAAGTGACTGAATACACAATGACCCTTATACCTGTGACTTGCTAGATTTCAGACAAGTGAGCAAAGAAATATAAAAGAGCAGGGCATGATATCAAGCAAAATCGGTGTTTTGATAATATTAGAGACAGAAAAGAGTCTACAAATGAACTGGCTCAGTAGATATGCTATTCTTCATATGCAAGGGAAAGAAGTAAACTAAACAAAAGACAGAGAAAATATATCTGTGAACCGAAGAGGAGAAACAGAGAGGCAGTGGAAAAATTTGAATTTGATTAAAATAGGTCCTGATTCAGAGATTGAAAGCAGACTATTGTCCTCTTCTCTGATTATGGATAGATGCAGGGGTAAAACATATATTTATGTAATTGGGGAAGAGACTGACAGACAATAGCATCTCATTCTTTTGTCACTGACAGGATCAGAGGAAACATAGCAACTCTTTGAGAAGGAACTCTCAGAAAACAGATACACAGCTCACAGCCTCTTGACAACTGTGCTTTTCTAAGCACTGTCAACTCCCAATGAGAACTATAGCCAAGGGCATTGAAAAGTGAAAACTCCTAGTTTTTGATGAGGTCCACTGGGCATACTAGCCTCATCAAATTGGAAGTTTTTTGTGGCTTTTTTGGAGGATGAGTTTTGTGGAAGCAGCTGTACACAAATAATTTAATGAACTGAATATATGTCCTTCAAGTATCTGATTTGAAAGCTAATATCATGCTCTTTGCCTCTGATAAGAATCACTTCTTCCTGTCAGAACCAATTATCTTTTGAAGAAAATCCTTCTGTTCCAAGGATAGTGGCATGCCTGCAATCATTTGGACAATATTTTTTATGAATGAGATCAGTCATCACAACAGGAAGTGGAGGTGGGGGAAGCTGGAAGGCTTGGCATGAAAGAGATGATAGGCTACTGCTTTCTTTTGTCCTCTGCCTCTGTTTAGACAGGTGCTGCTGGGAAGATGCTTAATCTCAGGAGTCTCTGGGGCTCCACTGAGAGATAACGAGACATGTCATTATCCATCATTTACCATTTACCATTCCATCCAGCATATATATTTGACATATTTATACAATAATAGTGTTTATATAATTGCATGTTTGTATACCATTGCTACCTCAGACTCTTTGAACATGTGAATGGAGCTTCGGATTTGCAGTCTGGGATTTTTAATAAGGATTGCTAACTTGAGAGATATGAATTCACACAGGTGGCAGGGCCCTGGGCACACCCATGGGAGATTATCTAGATTCCGTTAGCTTCTAGGCATGAATTGTGAGAAATTTCCTGATTAGGTTGATTTCAGTGGTAAGATCTAGGAATGCTGGGACCTGGGCCTGAGCTATGAAAAGCCTCTGATAACCTGTCTTATTTTTGCAGAGCTCTGGGTCCCTCTCAGATAGTGACAGCAGTATCCCAGACAGATGGATCTCCAGCATATGAATCTCATCAGACAAAAAGACATGTGACCTAGATCCATGGGGACCTTTGGCTGCCACTTGGCATGAAAAGGACCAAGCCCTTTTGGTAGTAAAGCCCTGAGAATTGAGAGTTGTCAACATAACACAACCAAAAGAAAGCTAGCATGCCTTTTTAATTTTTTTTAATTATTTCTTCCACTCAGAAAAAATAGCTAAATTAATAATTGTTTATGTAATCTCAAGTAAATTACCTGTGAGCATCATACCCCCAAGTAGAGACAGAATCAAATGTCCCTAGAATAAGAAAGCAAATGCCAATTAAATGGCACTTCTCACACCCTCTTGCCCTTATCCAATTTTTTTCAATTTTGCTGACCAAACGCTTGAGGTTATTAAATTTGTGTCCAGCCTTCACTTCTCTCTCTTCACATCTAATCGTTTCAAATCTGATTTTTTTCCTCAGTTAAGACAGTCTACTTTAACATGATTTTGATTTATTAGAAGTATAGAGGACTGTAGAATATCCTTGGATTTTGAAGAATAAATGTCTGAAAGTTTCTTCATGGCCAAATTCAAAGGTGGTTTGGGAGAAAGCAAAGCCGACCGTCACCATTGAAGGGGTCACTGTGCAGATCACTTCTGTTTCTCACCAGGTTCTTGTCCCGGGCTTCTCAGAATCCAGGGTGCAGACAGCAACAGTACAAACTGTTGATACTTTATTGTCAGTGTTGGATTACCAATCTTCAATGGGTAAAACAACTTAAAAATCTGCTTCACTGGGGTTTAATCAGTTTAATTGCACCAAGTTTGAATTCTCTGCAGCAGTAGGGTGATCAACAAGTGAAAATACAGTTGTGAAATGCTAAACTCCAAGACCTTAGGGCCTTCATGGGTGACAGCTCAGCACAGTCCATGCAGAGGCCCTCTTCTGGTCACACCATAGGAGAAGCAGGAGTGAGTCTCCCAGCCTCACGGTCTCAGACATATCCTGCTATGGTGGGAGATTGGGAGCCAAACTGTGCAGTCTTCCTGTTGTCCTCATCTATCCAGTTCTTAGTCAGAGACTGAATATACCTACGGGCCCAGCCCTATGTGTAGAGAACAGCTTGGCTGTACCTCTAACCACATGCAATAAATTAGAAAAGACCTGCCAAAAATTACCCCTAGTAGTGATTATTACTGCAGTCTTTCAGGTGCCCATCGGCTAGGTTTCCAGGCTGGAGGTACTGGAACTTTGTCATCTAAAATTCAGACTCTTCTGGAGCCGGTGTTTTGTTCAGTCTTCTGCTCTCTTGCCCTCAAGGTTTTGAGTTTTCTCCCCAATCAGAGTATCCCCTAACGGGAAGCTCGGCACTCGGTTGAAAGCTTGGTACTGGGGCAATTTCCACCCCCATCACTACCACCAAGCCAAAGTAATTCTGCTAAACTCAAGAGCCACCCTTGGTTGGATTTCCATGGAAAAGCTACACTTTTATTCTCATTGGCAGCCATTGACTACAGTCAGTGTATTCTACCATGGTGACATGGCTTTCCCTTCCTAGCCAAGGACATCCTTGCCTGGACCCACCTCTGGAGAAGCACTTCCTTTACTGTGAATGGGCCATTCACAAGTAGATGCTTGGAGAACATGCAGATACCCTGCTCTTCACCAGGCACTCTGTTTTCACATATACTGAGGGCTTTCTTTGAAACCACTAAGATTTCAACTGAATACAGTATTCCAGCCCAATGTGCTCATATAGAAAGCCCTGCCACTGTCAGGAAAAGCTGAGTCACCTGCCTTCCGTTTGCTTATTCTTGTCTTGTTTGTAACAGGACAGACATGGACATGACTTATCTGTTCATTTCGTTGAAAGGTTCTAATCACAGTCAATATTTGCTTAGATGGTGAAAATTTCTAACTGTTGCCTTTGGGGGGGGTCTTTCAATCTGGCTTCTATTCTTCGGATGCACCTCCCTACTCTTGGGGTGTTCCCTATTCCTGACTTACAAGGTGCTTAAAAAGCACTTGGACATTTGTTATCCTGATTTGAAATTAGTAATTTCCCCAGGAGACCCTGTGTAGCAGTTATTTTCATTAACGGGACAGGCTCTAGAACCACCAAGAGGGATGGAGAGATGGCTCAGTGGTTAAGAGCGCCGACTGCTCTTGCAGAGGACCTGGGTTCCATTCCCAGCACTCACCTAGTGGCTAAGCACCATCTTTAAGACGGGTGTGATGGCACACGTCTTTAATCCTAGCACTGGGGAGGCAGAGGCAGGTTGATCTTTGTGAGTTCAAGGCCAGCCTGGTCTACAGAGTGCGTTCCAGGCCAGCTGGGACTATAGGGAAACCCTGTCTCAAAAACAAAAACAAACAAAACAAAACAAAGTGAAACAAAAGAACCACCAAGAACACAACATTCTAAGCGTTATGATGGAGTTTTCAGACTGGGTTAACCCAGGTATGAGAACCCATCTCAAGTGTGGGCAGTGCCTTTCCAGAGGCTGAGGTCCTGGACTACATAAAAAGGAGAAATCCGGTGGAGCACCATCATTCATCTCTCTCTGCTTCTGGTTGGTAGATGTGATGTGATCAGGCACCTCAAGTTGTAACTTCCCTAAGTTTCTTTTGTCATGTGCTTTGTTATAGCAACATGAAAAATTACTGAAACATTCTGGCTTCTTGTTATGGAAAGGAAAGGGCTTCAAGTGCAGCAGTGTGTTGTGCGTTGAGGCTCCACTGTGCTGAGAAATATTAACAGTGAGATATAAATGTGCTGACATCTATGTTTCCTTAGCTGTAAATTTTCAAAGCCCTCATTTTGCATGGATGCCTCAATACCAGTCCAGCTTAATGATATTTGGCATATATCTTCTCTTTTCCATATTTTCGGATTCCTTTATCATTTGTAGATATAATCTCTGTTACATGCAGTGATTCCTATAATTGTAATTTTTGATAAGATGCAAAACATGAAACTATCATATAAAATTGTGTCAGTACCACTAAATCATGTTGTTAGAAAAAAAAAGAGAATCTTCCAAAAAGAGTTACTATTTGTCCCAAATTATTTTTTTCTTTCATCTTAAGGTAGACAATCAAAGCAGCACTTTCAAATGCTATTGAAATTAAGCCTCATGGGTTTCAAGGTAGTTATAATATTGGTTTGAAATACAATAGTATCATTCAGTATGCGTGTGTGTGTGTGTGTGTGTGTGTGTGTGTGTGTTTGTGTGTCTGTAGATGCCAGAAACAACTAGATATCCATCAATAGGTATGCTCCATCTTTTATTTGATGAGGGCTCTCTCTGGTCTGGAATTCTATAAATATGCCAGTGAGCCCAAGGGTTCTTCATGTCTCTGTCTCCCTATGTTCTGGAATAAGAAGCACAATCTACCTTTCCCTGGATTTTTTTTTTAACTTGTGCTCTTCAGAATCAAATTCAGGTCCTCGTGTTTTCAATGTGAGCATTTTACTTACTGAGCCATTTTCCCAGAATCTATCATTCTCTTTTATTTTATATTTTTTGAAAAGATTTTTTAATTTAAATTATATGTGTGTCTATGCATGGGTACGTGTACCTGAGTGCAGGTGTCCCTGGAGGAGAAGTGGGCATTAGACCTCCTGGAATTACAAAGGGTTGTAAGCTGTCCAACATGGGACTTGGGGATCAAACTTCAGTTTTCTGAATAGCAGTAAGTCTTTTTAACTGCTGAGCAATCTCCCCATCCTTACTTTTTCTTTGAACTCCATTTTAGGAATTTGTTCCTTTTCTGTTATTGACAATTTTATTTTATATTTAGAATATATATACATTTTAATTTGTGTTTTCAAACCCACTACACAAACATATAATCAAAGAATGTCTTCTCCCCATTGCCAACATTTCTAGGTTTGTACACCAACCTTTATAGACAAGAAAGCTAATTAATATATGACTTATTTTGTGGCTTTTATAAATAGCAATAGATTCAATACATATGCGTTGTTAGTTCCCATATTTTCTTACACATTAGCATATTTCAATTCTTTTTTATTAGGCTTTTTACCTAACAATATATCTGAATTACAAGTGGAAATAACAGAGCTTATTCAACAATTTTTCATGAGTGTTTCTCCTGGTGTTACAAAGGATAACCTGTGGACATGTACTTATTCATTTGAATGTGTATACATATACCTGGGTGTATATACATATTTGCATACACATGTGTATGTGCACGTGGTAGCCAGAGGTTAACATCAGGGTCTTTCTCAGTTATTCTCCATCTTATTATTTGGAGACCATTCTCTCACTAAACTCTGAGAATGACTAACTAGTCATCTAGGTCAGCTGAGCACTGAGTCCAAGAAATAGCTGCTTGTACTTCTTCAACATAGTGGTGCTGGGTAAGTTATTTCTTCTTTGAAATGAGCTCACCACCCAGAGCAGCTGAGTGGGAGGAGTTAAGCTAGTAGAGCAGGGAATATTCCCCTGATGCTTGAATTCTCACAGAAAGTGCATGAAACCATGGAATTTGGAACTTTGAACGGGGCCGATACATATAAAAGGACCGCCACATGAAGCTAGACTCTCTCTCCACATACTATCTCAGGTGGAGGCTACAGGGTGTCAAGGGAGAACACAGGTAACCATTTTTATTTGGGGATCTAGCCACAACTGTGGCTAGAGTGAGTGTTCCCTTCCCAAATGTTACTTTGTAGCCAATATCAATAAATTCTGCTCTAGTCTGTGATTGGAGAACTCTCTACTTGCATTGCCCTAATTACTGGGGAAAATCTGAAAACATCAGAGACTGAGCAGGGTTACTGGGTACCTCACACTAGGTTGCTAGTCTGTGGGTGCTTCCCGCCCCAGGAAATTACTCTGCTACAACCAACCATCATCCTGCTTTCTTAAAAAGTAAGCTATGGTGATCACCGTCAGGTCCCAATAATAATAAAGCAAGTGCCTTTTTTTTTTTTTTTTTTATTTTTTTGTTTTTACTGGACCATCATCTCAGCTCTGTAAACTCCTAGAATTACCAAAGTTAAATTATTTTTATTTTGTTAAGTCTTGTCAAATCTTTCCCCTAAGAGTTATGTTAATTTGCCTACCTACCCTATAACTTATTTGAGTGTATTTGTTTCCCAAAAGCCATGTTCCTAAATACAACCTCTGTGTTAAGCTTGGAAGTGTATTTAAATTATTTCTGGGAGTTTCATCCTTTCATCTCACTGCAGTTCAGCTTCTCTGATCAACATTCTCTTCGTGGTACCGAAGGCACTTATGGATATCAATAAGGTCAAGTACATGTCAAAAGCTGTAAAGAAGGATTTTGAAAGTTTTCAGTACAAAGAAATGATAGATGTTCAAGGAGATAAATAGGTTAAGCTGTAGTTAAATGCGATGCAATGTAGACATGTATAAAAATGTAACATAGCATGCTGTTAATATATATATTTATATTTTATATATTCTGAATAGGTTAAAAATATGAAGTACTAGTTACTTGAAACTGAATGAATTAAAGTGGTTTTTAATGAAAATAAAGAACTAAAATGATAATATAACTTTCAAAACTTTGGAGAGGAGTAAATAAAGATTCTTGTATTGATTAGGTTAAATTTTCCACTGTTAAGGCTAATATGGTTGTACAAGACTTAAATTGAAGCACTCTGGAGACAAGTGGCTGTAAGATCAAGGCCAGCCTGGTCTACAGAGTGAGTTCCAGTTCATCTGGTGCTGCAGGGAGACCCTGTCTCAAAAAACAAACAAACAAATCCCCAAAAAGTCTTAATATTTCATTATTTATTATCTATTAAGTAATAGTCTGCACATACTCAGTCCCCTCAAACTAACTTCAAATGTTTGTATTAGAGTTCCCAGGTACAATGAGATAGCTCAGCAGGTAAAGGTATTTGCCACCAAGCTAGATCATCCCTAGGACAAGATCATCACTGGTGCAAGAAGAAAAACAATTCACAGAAGTCATCTTGTGACCTCCACATGTGCACGATGGCATTTGCAAGCATACAGTGCACACACACATGAAGCATATGCACACACAAACACAATTAAAATGGAAGAAAAATGAATGAATTAACAGAGTGCCTGGTGCATGTCACAACTTTGACCATTATCTTCATGATGTTCACTTCCCTCTATAGACATTACGTTCATTAAGAGATAAAAAGGAATTGTATAAATTTACCCCAGTGTCTAATACAGGATTCGTTATTTGGTTTACATAAACATTACTTAACTAATATGTTTTAAAGAGACTGGTTATCAATAAAGGGATATTTAGCCTTGCTTTTCTGTTTTATTTTTTATTTTGTTTGCTTTTACAACTTCAATGCTGTAGTTACACTCTACACTGCACATCTTTCCTTCCTTCTTTCATTCTTTCTTCTTCTCCCTCCCCCCACTCTTTCATTCTTTCAAATGTGGAAAAGTAAATTGAATCTAACATGAGGGACCTCTTAGTGAATGACAGCAACAATCACCAGGAGAACTTAACATGCCACTGGATTGGGGGTTTGGATGAGGGAAGGGTAGTTCACAGCCTGAGCTGTGATTTGTATCCTCTTGCTGCTTCCTTCTCTCACATCTAGTCAAGACAGCAGCATTTCCTAGAGATTTTCAACAGGCAGCTATGCACTGATGAACAGCCTTGGGACAGGACATCTCCCTGGAATGAGATCAGTGTCATAGCGTTTTTACCCCCAGCAGCAACCACAGAAGGAGAAAAAATGAAATCAGCAAATGCTTCCCAGTGTTGTTTATTAGAGCAAGCTATGAGATTCGAAAGAAAAAGAGGTTGTATAATGTGCCTTCAGGGAAATTTCAGCAGTGACTTGGGAGGGAGGGTGAAGTTTTCTCTATTCTAAATAGTGTGAACAAAGCTTGGACAACAAATCCAATGCTTAGCTGTCTACTCCAGATATTCTCAAGCATCCTAGATATGGTTAGGGATGTGTGTGTGTGTGTGTGTGTGTGTGTGTGTGTGTGTGTGTGTGTGTGCGTGTGTGTGTGTTTGCGTGCATGCATGTTTGGTGGCTTAAGAACAATTTTCAGTGTCTTGCTCAGTTATTATCCCATTTATTTTTTTTTGAGACAGGGTATCTGATTGCCTTGGAGCTCACTGGTTAGCTAGAGTGACAAGGAAGACCCTGGAATTACCCCACCTCTGCCTCCACCCATACCCCATACTGGGATTACAAGTGCACACTGCCACACCTGACCTTTTACCTGGGTCCTGTAGGGATCCTAAATCAGGTCCTCATGCTTGCCCCACAAAGTACGTTATACCCTGAGTCATTAGACTTTTAAGATTGTTTCTGGTTTCCTTTATTTCTAATAGACTCCATCTAATTGGAGTCCTCAGAAGGAAACTGGGATTATTATCACATGTCTTCAGGGATATCCATGGGATCGACTTTTGAGCTTGCTTAGCCATGTCACGGGAACATTGTTTTAATATTTTTCAGCTATATGAGAAGTGGCCTGTTCTGCACAGAACTGACCTGGGTTGAAGAAGAAGACTCTCCCTGATTTCTGACTCCTATCTCTCAGTGTTACTTGGGGCCAGCGCTTCTTATTTCTGATTCTTATTTCTTGAAGTTATTGCAAGTCTTGCTTTGCCCAGAACAAAAATCTTCATCTGAAACTGGAAGCAATATGCTGTTTGAGAAAGATTTTATTTACTTGTTTCTATTCTTTATGGGCAACAGGATTCTCTGGTATCCTTAAGTTTTCAAGAAATTTCTGAATAAAGAAATATACTCTGATGCAAAATTATTTAACATTATAATCCCTTTATGCAGAGTGATTCAGAAACCTATATTTATAGGAATTACTACTGTGAGGAAGAAAAATATTAATAGCATCAAAAAATAGAGATGAAAATAACACTGAAAGAGTGAAGGCCCTGCTGAAGCCTGGGTCTCTTCCTACTAGTAGTCTGCATAAATTCTCTAAAAGAACCGAACACTTGCTCATCTGATTCAGGAAGTCATTAACTTTTTACATTTAATCTTTATTTAAATATTTTCATTTATTTGTGTGGAGGGGAGTGTGCATGCCATTGCTTGTGTTGCAGTCAGAGGATAGTCTGGAAGAGTTAGTTCCCTCCTGCACCATGTGGATACCAGGGATGGAACCCAGGTCTTGAGGTTTGGGTGGCATGTGCCTTTACATTCTGAGCAATCTCACCAGACCAATCTTTATTTTAAAATATAAACAAGTGAGGTTGAGAGGTGGCTTAGCACTGGCTGTTTTTGCAGAGCACACGAGTTCAGGTCCCAGAACCCATATGCCAGCTAAAAACTATCTGTAACTCCAGTTCCAAAGGGTCCAGCACCAGACATTGCACCACTTGTATGCACTTACATGGATGCAGGCAACACTCATGTGCATAAACTAAATTAAAAATAAACAAATACATACTTGATTCCTTGTATATTCTCTTTGACATTCATTCCAAATGTTGTAATCAGAGGATTAGTAATAGTTTAATGAAACCATACAACTCAAAGTGTAAATGGCTACAATGTAAACTCACATACATTCTGCATTAATAAAATATCTTAGTAGCAGATTCATAGTAGGGCACATTTTAATACTGATACCATAGCACCAGCACCCTTGCAAATGATTATCTAAGTTTTAGAGCTTACATGTAAAGCTTTTCTAGTCTTAAGAATGTACAGTAAAATTACCAATCTTATGTACAATGAATGCACACAATTGTACACATGAATGAAAACCTACCAGAAGACAATGTGTATGATTAGGACTCCTGCCAGAACACTGCTTTTCTAGTCACTCATGTAGCACTCTAAACACATACATGTTTGGTGCACCCCTCTTTTTTATGAAACCAGGAGAGGCTATCATTAGTTTCTTCTCTGTATCATCATGTCAGAGCCTCCAGTATATTTATTAATATATATTTAACAAGAATATCATAGAGATAAACAGATAGAAGAGTTGATAAGTTCATACATCATGTCATCATGTTCAAGCTGGGCTGTTCTGTAGAACACAAGACTCACATTTGGGTCTGTTCATCACTACCTTATTTTTATGCATCAAGTCTGATAATTTGGCTCCTTTTGGTTGGATATGTTGACATCTGTTCAAAGAAGTGAATGCTAAAGTAACCTACCATAACTATTAGTGCTGCTTAAATACCTATATATCTAATTGCTTGTTCTTCATTAGTAGGATCGAAAGGTTATTCCTGGACAAACTGTCAGCCCATGAAAGGAAACAGCCAGAATTGACCAGAGTCCAAGTCAACAGCTCCAGAGAGAGTGGACTGTTTTACCTCTCATCCACCTGTGCCCCTTTTCTAAGCCTAGGGAACAACCTGCGGAAGAGGGGGCGTGGTAGAATGTAAGGGCTGCGATTGGGGTGAATGGTGAAACTACAGCAATGTAGTCTGGACACTCATTTGATCAACTTGATTGAACAAACAACCTGTCACCCCCCACTGGATGGTGGGGCTGTAGGTGTTTGGGCACAACAGCCTGCAGATAGGTTTTGCATGAAGGATGCTTGTACTCATGGATTATCACTTATAGCTAAAAATGAAAAAAAAAAAACTGAGAGAAAGATGCAGGACAGTTATGGCAGAATGCATGATCTGGGATGGGGTGGGGTGGGGTAGAGAGAAAAGGAAATATGTCTGAACTGAATTGGAAAATGATGTATGAAATGCCAACATCACTATAAACTAATTTAAAAAAAAAAAAAAAAAGAAGTGAATGCTTGACACTTGGAAGATGGTTCAGTCCATACTGTTCTTGTCTTTTAAGAATATACAGCAACTGAGGAGAAACTAACACAACATTCACATGGGTAAAGTGGAAGAACCCTAACATAGGCTGTCAAAGCATGCCTGATTTTGTCAGGGGCTCCAGTCAAGTGCCCATTGTAACTGTCACACAATTCAGTCACATCCTTACACTTTCATCCCCCCAGTATCAATGAAGAAGCTCCATGCTAACACTCATGAGTAAAGGAGGACAATGATAGGAATCAGGGAGACTGACTGCCCTTCAACTGAATTAGCCCATGGAGAGCACTGAGAATACATTAACCTCTTGCATGCATCTCCAAAGCCCAGTGTACTGAGTCTTTTTACAAACTTTTATTGGAAGGAGGAGTTGCTGTGGTGTGAATTAAACAAGTGTATCCAGTTGTTTGTATAACATCCACAGAATGTCACTGCTTCACCCAAGTCTACAAGATAAATAGCCTCAGCCCCTGGAATTGAATTTTCTTGGCTAACACATTAGGATTCTTTTCCAGAAACCAAGCTTCTACTGGTTGCTGACCTTCTGCTAAAGGATGACAAGGGTTGAGTAAAATACAGTCTAGAATTTGATCAATAGTAAAAGATGATGGCGACCTTTGGGACATAAGATTTTGTGCAGAGTTTAAAATAATTTTTGGTACACAATACATTCTCAGTCTTTTTAAAAATTTTAAATTTAAGCCAGGCGTGGTGGCACATGCCTTTAATCCTAGCACTTGGGAGGCAGAGGCAGGTGGATCTTTGTGAGTTCAAGGCCAGCCTGGTCTGCAGAGTGAGTTCTAGGACAGCTGGGGCTACAGGGAGACCCTGTCTCGAAATGACAATTTTTTTTTTATTTAATTTGCTGTGTGTAGTATGCTTGTGCATGTGTGTGCATTTACATGTGGAGGGCAGAGATCAGCCTTGGGGTTTGCTACTGAGAAGCTGTTTTGTTTCTTGAAACAGGATTTGTTACTGGGACGTGGAGCTCACCAAGAAAGCTAGGCTGGCTATTCAGAGAGGCCCAAAGATCTGATCATCTCTGCTGCCTGCATCACTATGTTTGAATTATTTTACACAGGTTATAGTGATCAACCACAGGTCCTCATTCTTGCACAGCAAGCACTTCACCAACTGCTTTCCCTTACCACGGTCCTACAGATTCTTGTAGCCCCTGGTCACTTTAACAGCCTCAGGCACATCCAGAGGACCACCGTCTGTGAAGAGTGCATAATGTCTGTGTTATCCTTTGAGTATACCTTGCAACGCTCATCCCTGGGTACATAAACAGTGACGTTTGAGGAATCCTGTGCAAAGTAAATAGTTGTTGGCTTCCTTAGAAAAATTGTGCCTTCCAGACCTGACAGCCTGAGACCTTCAGGTCCTATTACTTGTGGTAGCATTCTCACCCTGTCCTCATTCAGCTAAGTCAAGAAACCAGTGAACAGCAGCAAAAAAGACATAAAATTGTTCTTTTATGCTGTGAGATCTTGGTAAATGGTGTTGTAGAAACTTATTAGCAGCACATTTTCTCAAAGAAATAAAAGAGTTCACAGTTCTTTCTCTCTATTATCCTGTGATATTTCTATTTCCTTTTGCTGATGTCTCACTGAATAAATTTACTCCCATGCAAAGTCATTGAGTGATAGTAATTATGAACCTCTCAGATCAAGCAGTAGGCTATGCAATTGACTTTTTCTGCACAGACACATGGTAGTGCCTTAAATGGAGCTTCTTGTTGGGCCATTTTTATAAAGTTTTTAATTAACCGATTGGCTTAATGTATACATCAGAGAGCCCAAATATGTCTGGATGCCTCATATTGGTCAACGGTGAGTCACATAAACTGAATTGGTCCTGGGGCTAGGGATATAAATCAATTGTTAGAGTGCTTGCCTAGAACATACACAGTTGGTGCACATGTATAATCTCAGGGCTGGGGAAGTGTCAGTAAGAAGACCAGAAGTTCAAGGTCATTGTGCTTGAATACATATTGAAAATGAGACCAGCCTATGTTGCACAACAAAATCTCAAAACCAAGCAAAGCCAAACAAAGAGAAAGAGCAATGAAATTAATTTGGACTCCGAAGATTATAATTGGGGTTAAAAAATTCCAATCCACTAGTAATACTGCCACTCTACTAGTAAAGCACAAGGCTTTGCTCCTGAGCTTGTGACAATATTTCTGTAAATGCATCCATTTGTGAAGGTATAACATATACAGTTATATGCAGTGGACGATACTTGATAATGATTATAAATATCTGTGCCGGTGGATCATGCACTTACTGTGCATATTAACATTGTTTAGGGAACTCTTCTTCTACTTAATAAAAATGTGTATGTTTTGACACATCATGAGCAGCCTCATAAAGTTTCTGGTTGTAATATCTCATGGCTATATTAGGATGCTACATGGAGAGACCGACCTTTGTCACAGGATTCTGTATAAGCCTACTCTTCCAGGCTCATAGAGATGAACTCATCTTATTTCTTAAAATGCATCTCAGCCATCAAACAACACATGGCTTCATCAAATGTGCATGTTTTGGGGACAGGGTCTCATTTATCCAGGCTGGCCTTGAACTTGATATATAGTCAAAGATGAATGTGGACTTCTGATCCTCCTGATTCCATTTCTCTGGAGTGCTGAGATTCCAGCATGATGTCGCCATGCCTGGTTCTATGTAGGGGTGTGGGTATAACTCATAGGTTTGTGAATGTTAGGCAAGGACTTCATCAACTCAGCTGTACCAAAGCTCCAGTCCCTCAAATAAACCTCTGGAGAGGAAAATTTCAACTCCTTCTTGTATCAAATTCTCAGAAAACATTACTCTTTACCAGTGAAAGCAAGATTTGGATATTTGGTTCTCAAATGTGAATACCAAGTCATCCTATAGTTTGAATGGCTAAGAAAGGCAGGCAACTTCAAGTATAGACCACTGTGGTAATACACCATAAACAGCTTTTCCTTTGTTTTCACCTAAAACTTTATGGCACAGAATGAGTGAGCTAAGAAAAATATTCCTAAACTGAGTGTGCTCAGGATTGTATACCTAACTGAGCATGCTCAGGAATTGGCTCACTCTTGTAAGAATGTGTATAACCCCAAGTAAAATCCCCATGCTGCTTTGTTTAGGGAGTACATGGCTTTGGAAATGGTCCCCCTCTTCTTCATGCCTACCTCATTTCATAAAGCTTACTCTAGTCTTTAGAGTCTCATCTGTGTTTAGTTTCATTTACATTTACTGAAATGTGAGCCCATTGCCTTTAGTTACAAACTGACACCCAAAATGGGACTTGTCCCTTATCAGATACAGTTTTAGAGAAAGAGTTGCCAAATATGATACGCATATCTGTGTATACAATTACCATCAGTGTTTGTTATAAGGATGAACAAAATAAAGGGGATTTGGAGGTGGTTTTGTTCCTGTCATACTTTGTTTGGTTTCTTCAGAGTCCTGGATCATATTCATAATAAAGAAGTCTGCTGTTGGTCTAGATGCCACTTCAAATTTGCCAGTATCTGTAGATCCCATAAGCAGTTTTCCACATTCCCTTCACTGGAAATATTATTCAGTGATGGTTAATGTTAAAAGCTAACTTGCTACAACCAGGAATCATGTGAGAATTGAGTCTCAGTTGAGGGATTTCCTAAATCAGATTGGCCTGTGGACATGTCTGTGGGGATTGATTTGTCAATTGATGTTTGAAAATCTATCCCACTGTGGGCAGTACATCTCAGGGAACAAACCCTGAACTGTATTAGAATGGAGAGGAAAACTGTCAAGCATTCATTTTCTCTCTGCTTTTGACTGGGGATGTGCTACTTTAAGTTCCTGCCTTGACTTCCCTGCAATAATGGACTGTGACCTAGAGTTTTAATCCTCGTGGATCTTTTAAATTTTAGAAGCTTCCTGGGACTTGTGAGTTTGTTTACTTTCTGAGACTGAATGAGCCTCCCTCCAAGATGGAATCTTTCAATTTGAGGAAAAATGCTATATAGCAAAGAGTAATGGATATTGTTCTGTGGAAGACTGAAGGAGACCATGTAATAGAGTCTATTAGATAGAGGCCAGTATGCTGCCCATGGGGGTTGGGAAAGGAAGCAGAGTTAAGTCTCTAGGACTCTGCAGGTACACTATATCCTGTGGAGCTCTGTGGCCAGCCTCTGGTAGGAGAAGAGGATGTCCAGGACAGAATAGGATGCCTCCTATGTTACTACCTCATCTGCTGCCCCAACATCTCTCCTGCTAAAACAGCACTAGTCTGGGGCCCTGTGTCCTCAGTGACTTAGGATAACACATTTATCTAAATTCAGATTATCTAAACCCACACTCTTATTTCTATATTTGCTATAGGTGTGAATAAGCTTCTTTAATATGAGTGCATAAACTTTAAAAATATTTGTCCTTCATGGGTATTAAATATGCTGACAAGATATGAGCAGATTTTTTTTTAAATCATAAACTCAGCTTTTTAAAGTGGTTAAATTTCAGAGTAATATATCAAGCTGTTTAAAAACATTTGTTTTATAGCCCAACCTTTTTACCACTTTTATGTCACACTGATTTCTGTGAAAAATGTGAAGAATGGATCATAACACGCTCAAAAGCATCATTAAGTAAGACATAAAAGATAAAGCTTATTAAATTTAGTGCTGAATAATATATATTGATATAGATGTATCTTCACAGTTCTAAAATAATCTGAATATATTGACATTATCATTCCACATTCCAGGAAGGCCTTTCTTTCTGTTGGGTAAATCACTTATTTACTTTAAGATCACTAATACAACATTTGAGAGCCACTGTATTTGACTAATGAGCACATGCCTCTCTACTCCCCCACCCCAGCCTTTTGTGCTGAGCCACTGGGTCGCCTTGGCTCACTGGGGTGGAAGGGAATACCTGAGTGTTTTGCCAAATGCTTTTGCAAGGGAGTAGCAAGAACTTTACTTTGTCTCAGCATGAAGAAAAGAGACAAAAATACAAAGGACTAGACAGTATGAGCCTTCGTCCTCTTCTGTTTGCCTGCTGAGTTTCTGCTTGAAGGTAAAGATGATAAAGAATGCATAGTATAGAAAATGTAAGCAGCAGCCTAGCCCTCAAAAAAAATCTGTGTGGAGACTCACAATTACCTAAAGGATGTTAGATTTGCTACTGTGTATGCCTCACTGGAGGTCAGACTTTCTAAGGGATCTCAGATGCTCAATAAATATTTGCTGAGTACTCTCTTGTCTGCTTTCATTGAAGAAGATGGATTAAAAACAAGTCACCAAAATTAATTTTCCTTTTTTGTATTAGGCAATAGCCTAGCAAAAAGTTAAGAGTTGAGTCTTGGCTAAAAAACAGCTTTGTTTAGAAAATTTTGAGAAGGGTTCCCACTGCAAGTAGCAAGAATAACTCTCGTGCAGACCAAACACATTCATTAAGGTAGGAGGAGGAAAAGGGAAGAAACACTGCATGGGTAAGCAGGTAGATACATTTTCTTTGGAACACAGGGTTGTGTCTCAAGATTTCAGGATACAGTGCAGAGCACTAATTTTTTTCAGAACACTATATGCCTGTTCTTTTATATATTTTATTTATTATTTTTACATTTTTATATGTTTGAGTGTATTGCCTAGATGTATGTAAGTGCACCCATATTGTGCAATGCCATCTGTCAGAAGAAAGCATTATTTTCTGGAACTAAAATTACAGATTGTTGTTAGCTTACATGTGCGTGGTAAGAACTGAACCCGAGTCTTCTGCAAGAGCACCCAGTTCTCTTAATCACTGAGCCATTTTTGAAGCCCCCTATTTGCCTGTTCTTGGAAGCACATATTCAGATTTTAGATGGTGGCACAGTTTTATCACTTTTAGGTGGAAGACCATTGCACTGTTAGAACATTTGCAAATATGTTTCTGTGTACTACTAAATTTAAAATGCACGAAGTACATGAAATTTTATAAGTGATATAAATATTGGAAATGGTTCTATGTGTTTGGCACTCTAGTAAGAGCTGTAAACCTCTCATTTGAGACACAGAAAGTGGTGGGGGGGCAGGAGAAATATCTCATCATCTAAGAGCCCTGGCTGTTCTTACGCAGGACCTGAGTTCAGTTCTCAGTATCCACTTGCAGCTAACAACAGTTTGTAACTCCATTTCCAGGAGACCTGACACCCTTTTTTGTTGTCTCCAGACATGCAGGCACATGGTACCCTTACCTACCTGCAGGTAAAACACTCTTCTAAAAAAGACACAATAAGGCAGAGGCCCTTCCCTTGAAGCACATTTAGGTGATGAGGTAAGTCTTTATATTCTGCCTGTCCCTCTGTAGGGGTGGTGCATTTCTTAATGTACAAATCCAACTGTAATGCTCAGAAAAGTAAGGATCATGGATTTCCTCCATGGCCTCCAGCTAACTTAGTTCAGTGGACCTAATATTAGGCTCAGGAATATGAATTTTTCATAGAAGCTGCTGATAAAGATGGAACTGAAATGTTGTAAATGAGACAACAGAACTCAAATGTATCTGCATCATGACATTTCCTGGAAAACCTTATATAAATTCCTCTGCTTGTTCGCCCACTTCAACCGATTGCATTGTTTTGAAATAATCTTTCTGGAAAAACCTTGGGTTGTTTCACTTTAAAGTAGATCAGAAGAATGCTGGGAGCTGGAGTGATTTGGGATCCTAGTAACACATCAGACAGCTGACAAAGTCCTGTAACTCCAACTCTGAGGGATACAACTCCCTCTTCTAGCCTGTGGATACCTCTACATATGTGCACACACACACACACACACACACACACACACACACATACACACAAATAAAATAAAATAAAATAAAATAAAATAAAATAAAATAAATAAAAGCAGAGCAATGCTAAGTTTAAGAAGGTCTGCTCTTAAGGTTTCTCCACATTGCTTTCCATAATGGTCGTACAAGTTTACATTCCCACCAGCAGTGGATGAGTGTTCCCCTTTCCTCACAACCTCTCTAGCACCTGTCGTCTTTTGTTTTCTTTTCTTTTTTTGTTTTTGTTTTTTTTTTTTTTTGTTTTTGTTTTTTTGTTTTCTTGATCTTGGCTAGTCAAATCTGAGCGAGATGATACCTGAAAGTGGTTTTAATTTGCATTGCATTCATTATTAATGATGTTGAACACTTTTTAAGATGTTTCTCAGCCATCTTTGATTCCTCACTGGTGAAGTCTCTGTTCAGCTCTTTCCATCTTTTGAGTAGGTCATTTGTTTTCTTACTTCTTTGTTTTTTGAGCAGTTTATATATTCTTGACGTTAATGCTCTGTCAGATATATCACTGGTAAAGATTTCCTCTCACTCTGTGGGTTTTCTCTTGACTTCCTTGATTGTTTCTTTCACTGTACAGAGTTTTTAAGTTTGATCAGGTCCCATTTGTTGAATGTTAACCTTATTTTCTGTGCAGATGCTATTTGATTTAGAAAGTCTTCTCCTTTGCCTATGTCTTGTATGTTGTTGTCGACTTTTTCTTCTATCACCTTCAGGGTTTCAGGCTTCATGTTGAGATCTTTGATCCACTTGGAGTTTATTTTTGTATAGGGTGAGAGATAGGGTTTTAATTTTGTTCTTCTACAAATGGTAATCCAATTTTGTGAACATCATTCACTGAAGATGCTATCCTTCCTCCACTGAGATTTTTTGGCACTTTTGTCAAATATGAGGTGGCTGAAATTGTATGAGCTCAAATTTGGATCTTCAGTTTTGTTCCATTGGTCAATGGGTCTCTTTTTGTGCCAGTACCAGGCTGTCTTTTTGACTATGGCCTTGTAATATAGGTTGAAGTCTGGTAGAGCAATCCTCCCCTGTATTGCATTTTTCACTCAGGGTTGCTTTAGCTATTCGGGGTATTTTGTTTTTCCATATGAATTTAAGGATTTCTTTTTCCAAGTCTATGAAGAAGTTCATAGGGCTTTTGATTGGGATTGCATTGAATATGTATATAAATTTGGGTAAAATGGACATTTTTATCATATTAATTTTCCCAATCCATGAGCCTGGGAAGTCTTTCCATCTTTTGATGTCATTTTCAATCTTCTTCTTCAGGGGTTTAAAAGAATTGTTGTAGATGTCTTTGGTGTCTTTGGCTATGTTTGTTCCCAGGTATCTTATTATTTTAAGGCTATTATGAGTGGGAAGGTCTTCTTATATTCCTTCTCCACTTGTTTATTGTTGGTGAAGACTCAAATGAACCTACCATCTGACCCATTCATACCACTCCTTGGTATATACACGAAAGACTCATCCTACAGCAAAGATACATGTACATCCATGTTTATTGCAGCTTTCTTCACAATAACAAAGAGCTGCAACCAACCAAAATGCACCTTAACAGATGAGTGGATGACAAAATGTGGTACATCTACACAATGGAGTACTATTCAGCAGTAAAGAAAGATGACATTATGAACTTTGCAGGTAAATGTGTGGAACTGGAAGCCATTATGCTAAGTGAAGTAACACAGTCACAGAAAACCAAAGGCAAATAGTTTCCCTCATTTGTGTATGCTAACATAAATCCCCACAGATGAAGGGCAAGCTGAACATCATTATTGTTATATTTCTGTTTATCTGAAAGCAACTATGTCATTATAATGTAAATTTTTCAAAGGACTCTAGAATCCCCCCACCACTTATTTTCAGACTCTATAATTACTATATGTGAGTGGAGAATATGTATCCATATTTTAGAGTAATATAAAATTAATGGAGGAAAATGTGAATTTCTAAGCATAAAAAAAGACTGAGAGAAAGATGCAGGACAATTATGGCAGAATGCAAGATCTGGGGTGAGGCGGGGGGGAAGGGAAAAGGGAATATGCCTAAACTGAATTGAAAAATGATGTCTGAAATACACAAAGCATCAATAAAAGCGCACAAAAAAGAAGTTCTGCTCTTGGAAACAACCCCCACCCCATGCTCTGGTCTTCATCAGGTCATCATCCCTTCATCCCCACTGCAGGAGAAATCACCATTAGTGCTGAAACAGCCACTTACTCTACTTTTGCCCTCTACATTCCAGAGATTTATGCAGTTGGAATTAGAGATAATTATATTTACTTGACCACACTCTGGAGAGGGACAAAGAAATATGAATTTTAATGTGCATGCTAAGTATAGATTATTCTGGAAATCATTTCATCACAATCTTTGTTTTTAACTGCATGTATGTATATCTTTTACCTGAATGTGATCTATTTAAATATGAAGATATATTGCCTTTGCCTTGCTGAAAGCTTTTCGTGACTTCCCATTACCTCCTGGAATACTACTTTGTATTGGTCCCAACTTAAAAAGCTATGGTTTATAAGGATTCAAAGTAAGACTCCCTGCTGCAGAGATGGCTCAATCAGGGGGACGAGAGTTTGATCCCTGAATTCACTTAAAAAGCTGGGTAAAGTGCCATATGCTATAATCTCAGCCCTTCCAGCACTGAGAAGGTGAAGATTGACAGATGCCTGGCACACAGTGGCCAGCTAGTCTACCCTACTTGGTGAGTTCCAAGCTAGTAAGAAACCTTGTCTCAAAAAAACAAGGTAAACAGTCCCAGAGAAATGACATTCAAGATTAAACTGTGGCCTCTACATGTGCACGTGCATACACACACATAATCCTGCATACACACTAACATATACATATTAACACATGTGACATTATATGCCCACATATAATAAACACACGGTCTTGTATGTACACTAACACACATGAACCTGCATGCCCACAGATACACAGAAGATCCTTCATGTACACTATCACACACAAACACACACACACACACGATCCTACATGCACACTAACACATGATCCTGCATACACACCAGCATACATGTGTACACTGACATACACAAACACACACATGATCCTGCATGCACACACACACACACACGATCCTACATACACACTAACACATGATCCTGCATACACACCAGCACACATGTATGCACTGACATACACAAACACACACATGATCCTGCATACACACACACACACACACACACACAAATCTCACAAGTATCTATGATTTTCTCACCCTCACAGATGGTGAATTTCCCACTCTATCTTCTCCAGCAGCTTTTCACACATAGGCACACACATGCACAAATGTACATTGATACACATCTGAACCTGTGTGCACAGCCACACATGCTCTCTGAGGCATGCTAAAACATACATATACACATTTAAAAATTATCTTGGTTGGAGGGCAATGAAGTTTTCATATGGATTAAAGCTACATGACCAGATCACAAGGCACAATAAGCTTCTTTACGTTGGAAACAAAGTTTGTATTGCAAGGTTAAGTAAAAGTCACTAATCTATATTATGTTAAGTGTATGAAAGTCATTCTTTTACTACCCTTGTAGTATAAGCATCTCCTTGTAGTCACTTCTGGCCTTGAATTCACTATGTAGAGCATACTGGCTTCCATCTTATAAAATCTGCTAGCCTCTGTCTCCTAAGCTCTGAAATAATAGGCCACCCTGCCCAGCCCAGCTACTTTTACTTTTTAATCATGATATTCATAATAATATCAGAAATGAGTATTAAAAGAGAAATTCTCCTTACCATATTTGAAATATTTTTATACATAGAGGAACTATGTTTTCTTTCTGCCTAAGGGAGATACTTTACTACTGTGATTTAAAGTAGATTTATTCCCTGAATTCCTCTGTAAGAGGGAAAAAGATGTACCTACTGGGAAAGTAAACAAAACATTATGAAATAAACAGCAACTTAATACTTTTAAGATACAGCCTTGGATGGACACACAGTTTGCAACAACTTGTGCACTCATGCTTCTCAATCCAAAGAGAATATTGAACTGTATGCATTAACTCGAGAAAATGTTTAGCATCAGAACTAAATGTCAATAAAAGCATTGGTTTCTAAATAGAAAATATTTTTCAAGTGTATGTGCAAAAAGGAGAAAGGCACCAGATTGTGGCATGTAGGAATTATGATTGTGATAAGTTCTAGTGATGTTTGGTATGGGGGTGTAGGCATGCATGTGGTATGTGTTTGTGTGTATGTATGTGGTGTGTGTGCATGCATGTGTGTTGAGGAGTGTATTTTTCTGTGTGAGTGTACTTGCCTGTGAGGCAGCATATGGATGCCAAATGTTAACATGAGCTGTCTTCCTCAATTACTTTTCCACCTCATTTTATTTTTGCTACAGGGTTTCTCACTGATTGGCAGGCTGGCCAATGACATCTGGGGACCCACCAGTCTCAACCTGCTAGTACTATTACAAACATACACTGTCAGACCTGGCTTTTTTTTTTTTTATGTAGTTACTGGGGATCTGAACTCAGATTTTTGTGCCTGCAGTGAGTACTTTCTGCAGTGAGCCATCTCCCCAGCTCCCAATCACGTTTTTGATAGTTTTCAGTAACTATTAATTGTTATATACTATATCTCATTTGAGAAGCTGCCTAGAACTTATAATTGACTTCATTTAGCTGTTGCTCCTTTTCTTTGAGAAGTAATTACATGTAATCACAATCTCTCTCATCTCTAAATCAACCAAGATTTGAAATAAGTAGACAAATGTGACTGCTTTCAGCAGAAGGGGGCCTTAGATGGTTGCTGACAGACCTTTTTGTTTGTTTTATTTTCTGTTTTTGAGAAAGGGTCTGCCTGTAGCCACAGCAAGCCTGGAATTCACTATGTACCTAGACCAGGCTGGCCTTTATCGCACGTAGGTCTGCCTCCCTCTGCCTCTTAGGTGCTGGCATTAAAGGAGTGTACTACCATGCCCAGCTCCACTGACTCTTATTTAATGGTAGATATACTTCCAAATCCAAATGTTCTCTTTTCAATAAATTTATGATTTGGTTGGAACACCATTTCTAATTTTCCCCAAATTATGAATTGACAAAAACAAAACACCAGCAGGTTTTAATGAGCATACCTAATCATTAAGCTGTGCCACTAATTAAACGTTGCTGTTTTTTCTGTCTTTGCCTGTGCTTGTGTTATCATGCCATGGGATGGTAATCTGATGTTTCTTAAGCAAAAGTAAATAAAAAAGAATGATGGTGCTCAATGCCTTTATAGAAGCTCTCAATATTGCACCTGTGTGTATGTGACTTGAGTGGATTTTTGTGAACAATGAATATGAAGAAATGGGATTTGTTATTCTGCATTCTAATGAAACACAGAATGAAGCCCATAGGAAAAAGAATGTTGAGGTGGATCTGATCATCCAAATCATTAACTCTTTACACAGTAACTTGAAGGGACCACATCCCATTTGGTGGCTGCTGAATTAACTTTTTCCAGGCAGATGGGAACAAGTGTCTCTTTCAGCTAAGTTCAGCCAACAATGACAGGCCAAAGTATGACTCTACCAATGTCCAGATTGGTGAAGCCAATGAGTTTATCAGGCTTACTGACAGAGAACAAGTGTTACTTAAGGAATGCGGTGATCCCCCAAACAGCTGCAAAGTCCCATCAGTCATAGATGAAAAGCTCATAGAAGCTCATCATGGGATCCCCTTTTCAGATAATCTTCCATTTCTAATGCACTCTAGCATCTTCCATGACCCACTTGAAACTTGGGGAAGGTAGGCAAGATAATGGTTGGACTCCTGGGATAAGGATTCTGTCACACATCTGTCTTTCCTCTTCTAGAGTTTTCAGTAGTTGCCATGGCTGCTGGATGCTGGTAGTATCCACATTAGGATGGCTGTGGTTTGACAGGTGTCACTGTGAAGGTTAGCGCTTCTGGAGCTGTTTGATCAATGACAACTTAATTAAGTGCCCGGAGGCAGTTCCCATGATGTAAAGATGGGTGGAAGACACATCTGCTGGAGTAGTTAGTATTGTTTCCTGGGCACCTATTACTGTGGGTAGGGAAATTTGAGTTTTCTTTTATTCCATTATAAGGCCTCCCAAGGAGGGTTCTCTGACTGAGGTCTCCTACATGTTTTAAAACTCACCATTAAATATTATCTTTTTAGAGTCTTTAAGTCACTTTATTTCTTCAGATGCCCACAAAACATGAAGTATACACATCAGTACACTGCTGTTTGTGGTTCAGCTGAAATATATTTTTCTGCATAGTGAATTGGATATAAATATGTTCAGACATTTTGTCCAATAATCTTTCACTTAAGTCCCTGGTTCCTAGTGCTCCTGGTCACAAATCTATCCCTAGCTAAATCACATGGTGCAGAACTTTCTGTCACCACTGAAAGGCTATAAAATTCAGCTATTTGGGAGCTGGATAGATGGTTCAGTGGTTAACAGAAAATGCTACTCTTGCAAAGGGCCTGAGTTTGGTTCAAAGCATCCACAAGGCAGCGAACCACCATCTGGAACTCTAGTTCCAGGGATATGATGCTCCCTTCTGGCTTTTGCCGGCACTGCATGAGGGTGGTTCACTTACATGCATGGAGGCAAAACTCTCAAGCAGATAAAATAAAAATAAATAAAATACTTAAAAAAAATTTAAATAAAGGGCTGGAGAGATGGCTCAGTGGTTACAAGAACTGGGTGAACTTGCAGAAGCCTTGAAGCTCCCAGCCCTGACAAGGTGACTAACAACTACCCATAACTCCATTTCCAGGGGAATCTGACACCCTCTTCTGACCTCTGAAGGCACCGCATGACATGGATGTACCTACTAAATGCAGGCAAATCACTCATATGCATAAAATAAAAATATATTTATAAAATCAAAAGATTAATATTAAAATAAAAAAATACAATTCGGTTATTTTTGTTTAGGGGGTTTCTCTGCTCATCTCTGCCCCTCACCCTTCTGTCCACAGCAGCCTGCTTTCTGCCACGTACTTCATGCCTTTCCTTTTAATGGGGCCCATTTTCCTTCATTTAATAATGTGTAGGTAGAGCTGGATGTGGTATGGCTTAGTCAGCTGTCTGTCACCTGAGGTGAGCAACTGTAGGAAATGAAATTTTTTTTTTTTCTTTATGTGTATGAATGTACTGTCTGCATGCAGGTTTGTGCACCCGTGTTGTGCAATGCCGCGGAAGTCAGAATAGGGTGTCAGATTGTCAGATTCGCCTGGAACTGGAGTTAAAGATGGTTCTCAGCCGCCATGTGGGTGCTGGGGATCGAACCCAGGTCCTCTGCTAGAACAGTCGGCAATCTTAACCGCTAGGCCATCTCTCCAGCCCGGAAGTGAAGTTTTATATGGGCTGGTAGAGTAAGAGGCTGTTTACAGCCAGTGTCACTTGGCCCTGTTGCTTTAGGCTCAGGTGACACAGTGCATCATGGTGGGAACATGAGGAAGGGAGGCTTGCTCACCTGATGGCAGTGAAGAAGGACAGAAAGAGAGAGGAGGTAACCATTGTCCCTGATCCCTTCAAGGGCTTGCCCCCAGGTACCGAACTTTCCTGCCTAGTCTTCTTCCCTGACAGTTCTACCATCTCCCAACCACATTATAAGCATGTGACTAAGTCTTTAATACTTGAGTATTTGGGAGCTATTCCACATCCAAACCAAAGCTGATGAGACAGATGCTTTGACTTTAACATTTATCAGCCATAATCTCCATCTCCATGCCCTAGGCCAAAGTGAAAAAGAAAGGACACATGCAGAAACCATGCCTGTCACACAGCAGTCCAAACAGCTCACCACAAATGAACACAATTCTAAACAAGGAGGAATGTGAAATATATGAACAAAGCCTCAGTGACTGGTTTGTGTAAGGAACCGACATGTAATTGCCCTTTAGGAATGAGGTTCATTGGGAGAACTGGACTGTAGAACATGATTGGGGCTTGAGTGGGAAAGCATTAGAAAGGAGAAAAACAGCTTACCAGAAGCAGAAAAACGGGCCTGAAAGGGAAGTAGAGGCTTCCCTTTAAAACCTGGATTAGAGCTTCATTAAGTGAGACAGCTTAAAGTAAGATTAAGGGAAAACTGTTGTGGACAGGATGATTAGAGGAGACTAGACAAGCATTCAGAGAAATCCTGAAAAAAAGAAAATTAGTTGGAGTTTATAGATTTGGGGCTTGATGGGAAGTCAGACACCATGTGATTCAACTGGGGCTGGGAGAGCATGAGTGTCAGAGCTTGACAGACTGAGTACTGGTTAGAAACATATATTAGGAGCTGGAAGAAAACAGAATAGCAGGGTTTTTTGAATCATCACTTATTTATTCATTATACTGTGGTAGAAAATTGGTCTCATTTTTATCTTTAGGTTACTATGAATAATACTTTTGTGAAAATGGTTTCTTTTGCCTAGATTGAAATAGAAAATAGACATAGAATTACTGGATTCTGCATTATTTGCTTTCATTTAATGGAAAATATTATTAATGGAAAATATTAACAGTTTTTAACAGTACTTACAGCGGTTTCTACTGTCACCAAAAGAGTGATTCCTAATTGCTTAATCTCCTTAGAACTTGGGGTTATCAGTTTCTTTTTAAAGCATGCTGGCAAGTTGGCAGAGGCAACTGTGTGCTATTAATGTGACATTACTTCACATTTTCTGATTTCTGGGGTTAAGCATAATTTCATATGCTTATAGAGCATTTGGATGTTGTCCTTTGTGAAAAAGTATTTAAGTGATTATCCAAATTTTATTGGATTGCCTTTTTTTAAAGACTTGTAAGAGTACTTTTGAGGGGGCTGGAGAGATAGCCTAGCAGTTAAGAGCACTGACTGCTCTTTCAGAGGACCTGGGTTCGATCCCCAGCACCCACATGGTGGCTAAGAACTGTCTGTAACTCCAATTCCAGGAGAACTCCAGTTCCAGGGGAATCCGAGACCCTCTTCTGACCTCCACGGCATTGCACGACACGGGTGCACAGACCTACAAGCAGACAGTACATTCATACACATACAAAAATAAAAATTAAATAAAAATAAAAGACTTGTAAGAGTACTTTTGAAAGAATATTTGCAAATTTCATGCAAACATATTTTGATCATATTTAGAGCTTTGACTTGGTGACAATGATTCACATCAAATATATGTGACATGTAAACAGTATATGAGACAAACTTCAGAGAGTAATTGCATTTTATTGGGAATCAAGTCAATGTGTCTCTCTCTCCCTCCCCCTTCTTCTCACCCTCCTCCTTCTGTTTATCTCTTCTCTTCTCCCTCTGAATTCGCTCAATACTAAGAATTAACTAGAAAATGTTGGTGGGTTCTCCTTCCTCCTGATTCCTCCCACAACTAACTGAATTATCAGAAGCCCACACTTAATAACAAAAGTTCCTACTGGTAAAATTTCAAGAAACATGGAAACTTCTAGAAAGATATGTTAAGGAAAGAAACAGTTATGATGATTTTCTTTAAGAAATGAACATTACCTGAACCCCAGTATTCATTGAGCATCCTATGCCTATGGACTTTTCACATGGAAAATTGCTTTATTCTCACAATTTATCTAATGGAAGGGATGGAGTTTTGCATAGCTTTTGCTGCCACTTATTCACTATCAGAATCATGGAAACCAAAACCAAGTGTAATATAAATATAAAAATTGCAAATTCATCATAAAGGTTTAGTAGTTATTCTGTGTTCTTATACATTTCAGTAAATGAATGATGTGTTTTATAGAGCTCATATTATAGTGTATGAAAATTATGAATATGCCCTTCAATGGCTTCATACTATTTTGTCATACAGGTACTTTCACATGTAAAAATGTTTGCACTGGTACATATGAATAGCAAATTTACAGAAATAGTATAAAACAGACATTAAAAACTTAAAAAAATCTAAAATATAATTTAGCATTGAAACACTATTTAGTTACTATCGAGAGAATTTATTTTCCCAGAATTTTAGAGTGTATTTCCAGCTGTCACAAAGCTGCAGTTACAAAACTAATTCTCAGAACAGTTCCAGTGTACCTGTAGATGAAGGAAGGGGAAGAAATCAACTTCCAAGTCATTGCCTGTACCCTTCCTCTGTCCATTTGCAACATTGTATTTAGGCCTGGTTAAATACATTTGGGGAAACACTCAAGATTCTTAACAAACCCACAGGCGAAAGTACATTTGGCAGGAGGCTCATTTTTAACCTGATATTCATTATGGTGGGATCCAGCATGTCCTATATTGGAAAAGAAACTTCTTAACTTTAGAGTAGCTACTATAATTTAAATTTAGTGATCTATTTATAAAGATTTTTAGTCATGAGAAACATGCAAGATAATTATTATTATTAGTTCTGTTCATATTATTTCTTCCTTCTTTTTTTTTTTTTTTTTTTTTTTTTTTTTTTTTTTTTTTTTTTTTTTTTGGTCTTTTGGAAAGGTTCTCCCTGTAGCCCCAGCTGTACAGGAACTCACTCTGTAGACCAGGCTGGCCTTGAACTCATAGAGATCAGCCTGCTTCTGCCTCCCAAGTGCTAGGATTAAAGCATGTGCCACCATGCCCAGCTTCTTGTCATATTCTTGTAGAAGCTCCGTCATAGAGACTTGTGATTAGAAAACATCTCCTTTAAGTTCCAAGGCCCTTTGGAGAAGGGAAGAGGGGATGAATGAAGCCACAATCATTCTAGAAATAGATGCTTCTCTCCAGCCTTCTGTGCTGATCTATCAGTTTTTTTTTCACTTCTAGAGCTTGTTGGGAATATCCCTACATTCTCCCCATGTTAACTGGGCACAATGCAAGTATCAGATAGTTCTGTGTTGCTAAAATGTATTGGGAGATGTGTGGAGAGATGGCTCAGTGATTAAGAGTGATTTTATGTGCCTATATGGAATTGAGGAATTACCAATGAGAGACAAATTGGAACTTTTGTCTTTCTGAGAAGAACTTACTTTGTGTACTGATAATCTACAGTTTCATCTATTTTATCGTAAATTATGTAACTTAAATATTCTTTATGGATACAAACATTCCATTATATATACCGTTTGTTTACCTATTCCACTGTTGTTGGACACTTATGTTAGTTACATAACTTATATATTGTGAAGTGTTGCAATAAATATTGATTTGCTACAAAGTAAGTCATCTCTGGAATATGATGACCCAGGAGTGTACATTGGGTCATAGGGTAGATCTAATTTTTTTTTTTTAATTTTGAGGACCCTCCATAGTTATTAGCCATTTTTACTTCATCTTTCAAGAAATGTCTCTTCACAAATGTTAAGGCTGTTGATTATTATTGAAACAACATTGTTATAAAATATATCATGATTTTGTATATGTAAGTATGTATATTGTTTGTAGATCTCTATATCTGTGGTTCTCCTTGTGTCTTTGTCCACTTGTTTTCTGCATTATTTTGACTAAAAGTTAAAAATCATAGTTATGATTTTTAGGTAAGGCTGTCAACTTTTATTTAAAAAAATTTTTTATTAATTTTATTTATTTCCGTATGTGTATGAATGTACTGTCTGCATGCAAGTTTGTGCACCCGTGTCGTGCAATGCCGCGGAGGTCAGAAGAGGGTCTCGGATTTCCCTGGAACTGGAGTTCTCCTGGAATTGGAGTTTCAGACGGTTCTCGGCCGCCATGTGGGTGCTGGGGATCGAACCTGGCTCCTCTGTAAGAGCGGTCAGCGCTCTTAACCTGTAGGCCATCTCTCCAGCCCAAGGCTGTCAACTTTTAATAACAGGCTTTTGAGAGCCAGATCTATAATACACAGTCTGTGTGATTAAAACAGGGTCTGCTACATAGCAGCTGGGTAACGACTGCCGTTATTATCATCACTTATGTTCACATTTACTTGTGTCACCAGGCAGCTCTCAGCTGTCTCTTTACTGTAGCATATCTCAACATATTCCTAGCATGTAATAAGAACTGTTGTCATATGTGAAACATTTTGGCCTCTGGTTTGGGAGTTGAAATTTCTGAATAATAAATTACGATGCCTATTATAATCTGCTGTTGGCTTTTTTGTTTTATTCTGTATGATTAGTAAGTAGAATGTGTCCCTTTCAACTGTTCTAAAAATTGCCTGCTTAATGTGAAAGCTTTCTACAAGGCTACTATTTGTCATTATAATACATGTGATGAACTGTATTTTAAATTGGATCATACAGACACATGCTGCACTTTTGTGAAAGTCAGTTACGTGTATAGATAATTACTTGTCATTCATAGAGGTAGCTCAAGATGCCATGGAACCTAGGTAACCCATGGTACCTGGTTTGACAAATAAACATTGCTTTCATGTGCCACCTGTCTTCTAGTTGTTCTTCTAAATTGTCAATCCAATCCTGCTCTTTTTTTTTTTTTTTTTGCTGGTCTATTATGGTGTTAACTTACTGTACACCTCAGAGAGCTTTGTTGTCTTGAATTACTACAGGGGGTAAGTTGGCAGCAATGAAATAAAGCACGTTTACTTCACCTGGCCAAAGTCTTATAGCAACTTTACAAACCTCACATTGTGATGTCCAGGAAGAGAAAAAGATCCTTATTGTATGATTCTCCCAAACCCAGAGGGAGCTCCTCTTCTAAGGAGCAGTTTCCCTGATATCTTTCAGATATCTCTAGTTTTATAATGAAAAATTAATGCTTTATTACAACCACAGAAAGCAACATTGAAAATGGATCATTAAGAAAGCTAATTAAAATATTGATGAAGTTATTTTGCAATGTCAGTGCATCAGACAGAAGTTAAACATGGGTAACTGGTGAATAAACATTGACAAACTAACACATAGATACTTCACAGTTGTTAAACAGTGAGATTGATTTCTACCAGATGATACAGTGTGACCTATGGATGTATTATTAAGTAAATAAACTCAAAATTTAAAAATGTGTATCTACCATATAGTCTATATCTTGTGTAGAAAAGAGGGTGACTTGAGGAGATTATGCATATGTACAACAAATATGTATACATAGATACATGCATACATGCACATTATATATGCATATATCTCTATATATAGATAATCCAAAAAGAGATACAGTAAGAATGGATGCACAAGAATCTAAAGAAATCTGTCATCTGTGAGTAACGGTGGTACATTAGATAGGACTGAAAGTAAGGTTTTTCAAATAAAACTGTATACATTATCTCTCTATATATATGTATATATGCATATATATAATGAAATATATATAATGAAATATATATAGAGAGATACTGTATATAATCTATCTGTATATATATATATACTTCTAAACTATAAATATACAAGGTATACATGTTTATATACAGAAAAAAGTATGATCAACAAACTTTTATATAGATTTTTAATAGAAAAAGGAAATGGTATTCTGTGAATTTCTGGTGAGATTATTTTAATAACACACCCTTCAAAAGTATACATTTTAATGTCAGAAAAATTGCACAAGAACTTTTTACTCTTTGGTAGCTTTATTGTTGGTGTTGGTAAATGTGCATGGGATATTTGAAATTTGATCATGAATTTTGATTTAAGTTGAATGATTGACTATATTGATAATGTTTCTCATTGTGGAATAGATTAAGATAAAATATGGAATTCGCAAAGACAAGAAAGTACCTGGTTTTACAATCGGGTTACATACAACTATTAAAATGAAAAAAGATCAAAAGACCATATTGCAACTGAGTATTGTTTCTAAATATTATCAGTCATAGCAGAAAGCAAATCAATAATCAAAGAAAGGCACAGAGAAACCCACAGAATATATTAGAACTATGTAACACGTGTGGTATGATCTGTGTGGTACGATCTAACATATGCTTCAGAGCCACTGCCCAAAGCTAAAACATCTTGAGCTGTAAAAAGAAAAGTGGAGAATGTTTAAAATAATGTAGAAGAAATGATAGAAGTCTTTAAAAATCAGATTTGCCCCCTCCCCTGTCATTGTAATGGCTTATTTGGACAGATTAACAAATGAGAAAAGCAAAGGCTGCCAGGGAAAGAGAGAAAGACCCCCAATAGAGAGAGTTGCCAATCAAATCAAGAAAGAAGGATAAATGCTTTTTCATTCATAGAAGACTTCCACAAGATCCTTGCAGCAAAGTGACACTGAGTGAATAAACTGACTTCCCTTTTCCTTTAGCCTTGTCTTGACTCTGTGCTGTTAAGAAATTCACTGATGTTTTGCATTTCTTGCACAGCAAGTATACTCTCTTTGGTTATGCTTGAATGGGACACAGGTGTTCCAGTATTTTCTCCCCCAATGAGATATGTTCAGCCCCTCTGCCATGGGGAAGTATGTGAACTGATGACACTCTAAATTAGTGCTGATGGTTTAGGTCTTAACTTCTCCAAATGTAACTAGAAAACCAGACCTCACGCTGTCCCCACAAATCCAATAAGCAGAGATTCAAATTGAATCTTTAAACTGTGCCTTATTCACAGTTTGCAATCTGAGAAGACTGTGGATTAATATCCTCAATTAACATCTGTCTTACAACTCATCATTAGAAATCAGATTATATAATGGAAACAAAGGCAATCATTCTAAAGTTTAGTATTGACCCTCTGATTAGATCCACACTCTTGACTTTGAGATTCATGATGGTGAGATTTTTTTTTTTTTTTTTTGCAAAGGTACTTCCTCCAAATGGAAACAGTGTAAGAAAGAGGGTCATGAGACTCAGGAAGTGAACAGTCTTAGAAATCTTGTTGGATAGACGAAATTTCCTGGATTGTCAAGGCTCCTCCCCAAAGTTATAGAAGCAGCAAAATACTTCTGAGAGTGAAGACTGCTGAGCTGTCTGGAGAGGAAGCTCCTTGACTGGTCAAGTTGCAATTCATGCAGAGTTGCCCCAGGGTTCCAGCATGTCAGTCATCATTCAAGCAGGGATGGGTCTTTCAGTGATACAGCTGCCTTTGGTTCATTTCTGCTTCTGAAGGTAACTCTTCAGGCATAGCCCTGTAGTTAACTTTAATTGTGCCATTGAGCATCAAGACGGACTTGGGTAGAATCATGAGTTGGGTCTGTTGTTGGTTCCTTGTCTGGCAAATAGTGTTTTTTTTTTTTTTTTTTTTTTTTTTTTTTTTCTTCACATCTCCCCAGGGAAAGTCACACCCAGGGCTCTTAGTCTGGCTTCTTTTGCGATCAACAGCCTGTACTCTCTCTTGCTCTTTATCATCTCTCTGGGCAATAAGGATCTTACATTCCTTCTGAGTCTACATTTGGATTAAGTCTAGGCTAAATGCTGATTAAGAACAAACAAAGCATTAGAAATATTTACATGCTGGACTATTTACAATGTGCACATGTAGATTCCTGTCTACAATATGAGGCACAAATAAAAGTTCATAATGTGGAAAACAAAAGTGCTCTTATTGCTCCATCTTTGATCACAAACTCTTCAAAAACTATCTATTTTCTTAAACTCTTCCTTCTCATGAACATATGTATTTTGGGTTCTTGGTAATTTCTCTATTTCTCAGATTACTGAGTTTGTCTCTATTTCCAAATTCTTGCTATTATATGGGGGTAATTACCATGTCCATATGGATGCGCTCAACAAGTACCATTTTGTAAGGATTTTTGAGTTCCATAAATTCTTCAATATATATCCATTTTGTTTACCTGTACACATGCAACCCACCTCTTCCAAACAAAGATGCACTCAAATGCTCCATTCTAATGTTTGATTTTTTTTTTATTTCTATGTTCCAGCCCTCTCATTTCTTGCTGAATTGGCCCCCTTTTCAAAAGCATCATAATGCAGGCCCTTTGGCATCCAGCCTGTGAACCTAATGGTGTATATCTTCCCAGCATTCTGTAAAAATTATGAATTTGCACATATTTGTGTGAATAACGACACTGTACAACTAGCCAAGCTCTGGCAATCTCTGATACCATTCCATGCTCTTCTCTTCTATTTCTTTCTGATTTGAGTGAATATTTAATCTACTTCCTGGTCTCAGCAGAAAGTTCAGATTTCACAATTGACAATGGTGCTGGTTATAGACTTCAGCAAACTCTTCATGTTTTAAAGAAGAGTCTTTGTTGCTGGGATTCCAGGAGATTTTATCATGAATGGCTTTTCTCTTTTGTCTCATGCTTTTCTAAATCTACTGAAATGATTTTCTCCTTCTGTTGATGTTTACTATTGCCAGGAATTGATTTTCAAGTACAAACCTAACTTCACATTCCTTCAGTAAACACAGCACAGGCATTGTTTTCTTTTTGTACTTTTTAGTCGTGTCTGAAAAATTTTAAAAATTGTCACTATCTTCATGCAAGAGAGAAACATTCCATTTACCTCAGTTATAGTGGCCTTGAAATATTGTTCTAACAATGATTCCTGATCCCATAAAATAAGTTACAAATGTGCTTTCTTTATTCCTTGAAAAAAATTTAATAGAGTTTTTGTTTTAAATATTTACTAGATTTCTTGAACTGACTAGGCTAGGCTGGTTGGCCAAGAAGCTTTGGGAATCCATCTGTATTTGCACACACAGTGCTGGGACTACAAGCATGTACCTTCATACCTGGCTTTTTATGTGGCTACTAGAGGTTGACCTGATATCCTGAGGTGTACATACCAAACTTTCACTAACGAAATATATCCCCAGGCCCATAAATTGCAATTTGTTATCATTCTTTGTGCCTCAAAACTAAATTTTTGAGTGTCTTTGTGAGGAAGAGAGGGTTTAGAAACTGGTTAGGCAGATTCAGAGACAGGTACACTTAAAGCAAACAGTTCTATTTGTATGCTAGGCCAGAGCAGGAAATGTTTTTGAATTTCTAGACAGAAATTCCAAAAGGATGATCTGGTTTTTTTTTTAGTGTTTCCTAAATGCAATTTCAAGGAAGTTTAATTGATTATATTAGTGAAACTCCAGTTCAGAAAGTAATCCCTTCTGGTGAAAAACTTTGGAATTGTCTGCCTATCTCTAGACTTGCATTGTGAAAATGGGCTACATCTATTCCCCAACTTCAGCCCATCTCCTATGTGATTATATGGTATCAATTCCTGAAGAGAAAAATGCTACAGCAGCTTTGGAGAACAGTGAGAATGATTATCAGGGCTCTGTGATGTCTATTCAAAGCAAGCTACTTCCTCTTGGTCAAAAGAATTGGGTCTACCTCTGTCTCTATGTTCTATGTGCAGACAATTCTGAACGGTTCCAAAGATTAGAACATTACATACAATTGTTTCTCCCTTAATAGTTAATCCAGCTGTTCCTGTCATTTACTAAGCTAGTAGTCCACCTCCTCAGAAACTTCATTCATCTGAAAATATGCGAGGGAGATGGAAGAAGTAACTATTCCCTTAAAACAATAATATATTTGTCCTCACCAGAAGCACCGGGTCCATGCAATCCCATATAGAATATCCATCATTGTCTCTGCAGCCAGCTGCTTTCAAGGTTACTAAGAAAAGTGAAGTTATCCTTTTACTTTTATCTAATTCTTTGAGATGTTACCCCCAAACTGGGCACAATATCCTTGAAAATCTGTGTTTCATAGAGCATGGTTGCTTTCTCCCTCATTCTTTCCAGATGCCAGGGTTAACAGCTTGACTGATCTATTGTTGTTTATATTTTTTTCTCAAATTATCCTCAAGCTTCCTTGAGATCTGGTTCTAAATTCTTTTATTAGTAATATTCAGAACCATCTCATTAATGAACATAGATGCAAAAGTTTTCAACAAAATAATTACAAACCACATACAGACACACAACAAAAAGATAGTCCATCATGATCAAGTTGGAGTCATACCAGAGATGCAGGGATGGTTCAAAATATGTAAATCAACAAATATCATAAAACATATAAATGATCGGGAAGTCACAAACCACACGATCATCTCAATTGATGCAGGAAAAGCCTTCAACCAAATCCATCCTTTCATGTTTAAAGCCCTAGAGGGATCCGCAACATAATCAAAGCCATATACAACAAACCCACAGCCAACATAATCCTAAATGGAGAAAAATTAGAAGCATTCTCCTTAAAGGCAGGAACCTAGTAAGGCTGTGACCTTTTCAATATAGTGCTTGAAATGCTTGCTAGGTCAATAAGGCAAGAACAGGGAATAAAAAGAGTATTAATTGGAAAGCAAGAAGTCAAGCTATTCCTTTTTGCAGATGATGATAGTTTACTTAAAGGATGTTAAAGACTCCACCAGAAAACTCCTAGAAACTATTAAGAGTTTCATTAAAGTGGCAGGATACAAAATTAACCTAGTAAAATAAGTAGGCTTTCTGTACACTAACAATAAGCAACTGGAGAAGGAATATAAGGAGAACTTCACACTCACAATAGCATCAAAAAATACTTAGGAACAAACCTAACCAAAGACAAGAGAGACCTCTACAACAAAAATTTCAAACCCTTGAATAAGGAGATTGAAGAAGATATAAGAAAATAGAAAGATCTTCCATGCTCATAGATTGGAAAAATTAATGTAGTAAAACTGTCCATTCTACCCAAATTAATATACAGATTCAATGCGATCCCAATTAAAATCCTCAAAACTTTTTTCAAAAGCAAAAAAAAAAAATCCTTAAATTCATGTGGACAAACAAAATACCCTGAATATCCAAAGCAACCCTGATCGAAAAGAGCAACACAAGGGGGATTGCTATACCAGACTTCAAAATATATTACAGGGCTGTAGTCATAAAAACAACCTGGTACTGGCACAAAAACAGACAAGTAGAACAATGGAACAAAATTGAAGATCCAAGCTTGAGCACATACAATTTCTGTGACCTCATATTTGCCAAATGGTCCAAGAAGACTCAAAAGATAGCATCTTGAGCAAATAGTGCTGAAAAAAGTGGATCACTACTTGTAGGAGAATAAAATTGAACCCCTACCTCTCACCCTATACAAAAAACAACTCCAAACGGATCAAAGACCTCAACATAAAACCTGAAACTGTGAAGGTGATTGAAGAAAACTTTAGCAACAACCTACAAGACAAAGCTGTAGGAGAGACTATTTTTTTTTTTTTGGTCTTTTTGAGACAGGGTCTCCCTGCAGCCCCAGATCTCCAGATCAGGCTCGCCTTGAACTCACAAAGATCTGCCTGCCTCTGCCTCCCGAGTGGTAGGATTAAAGGCATGTGCCACCATGCCCGCAGGAAAAGACTTTCTAAATCAGACAGCAGTTATGCAGGAAATTAGGTCAACAATTGACAAGTGCTACCTCATTAAACACAAGAGCTTCTGTACCGTGAAAGTGAAAGAAACAATGAATGAAGTGAAGAGAAAACCCAGAGAGTGGGAGGATACATTCACCAGTGAAACATCTGACAGAGCATTAAAGTCCAGAATATATAAACTTCTCAAAAAA
>VZQC01001918.1:2589-61200 GCA_009823505.1 Rhizomys pruinosus
AGAGAGAGAGAGAGAGAGAGAGAGAGAGAGAGAGAGAGAGAGACTCAGAATAGGCCAGTTTGCATTTCGGGGGCTCACAGCAGATGCAGTTTTTCTTATTCCCTCTCAGAAGTTGTCAGTTTAAATAACAAGTGTGTTTAAATGAGCTGAATCTGAGTGGTATTTCTAAGACGACAGGACTATGGTTGCTTTCATAAACATAAACTACCACCTCCCAGACACTGCTAGTCTTATTTATAGTATTAATTTTCACTCTCAGTGGAAAAAGTGTCTGCTGTGCCAAACCTCAGTCTATGTGGAATTAGAAATTCGTGGGGCCCAGATTAATGAGACTTTCTGGCATTTAGAGCCAGAGGCAGAGCTGCCCCCTGGAGGGATGTTGCCATCTGAATTAGCACTGCCTGCTTTTATTATTCTGCAGAGTCTACAGTTGAGAATTGTGGAGAAGATTGTAGAGAATAATAAAAATTTCTGAAATTTTGGGGAACACCTCTTTCAAAATAAAAGAGGAAATTTGGAAATACACACACACCACCACCACCACCACCCCTGCCACCATCACAACAACAGCAACAGCAACAGCAACAACAACAACAACACAACAACAACAGGTTTCTCTCCATAACTCACAGTGCCGCAATATTGGGACATAAAGGTTGTTCCAGTACAGAAAATGAGGACATGAGAACAACTCAAAAAGCCCATTCTACTTCATGCTATAGTCTCGTAATCAGAATGAATACTGAGGTTCCTTCCCAATTGGGTCTTGTTAATATGTGTACTTGATTTGATGCATTGAAGGAATGGTTGATTCTTCTAAAAAATCTGTGAAATGTGAACTAGCAAGTTGACTCAGTAGATAAAGGTTCTGGTCCACCCTGATAACCTGAGTTCTATTCCTAGGCCCCCATGGTGGACAAGAGAGCTAACATGTGTAACTGCTTTCCACACACAAATGAATAAATAAATGCAGTTTTCAAAAGTGTTTAGAAATTATGAAACAACTCCTCTACTTTCTTGACCTCATTTCCCAATTTATAGTTTTTCTTTTTCAACGAATTTAATTGAATATCTATTAATTTTCAGAATAAAAGCAAACATTAAGCCACCCAATATGCTTACTTTTCAGTATCAAGAAAAATAGCACACAAAGGACAAGAAAGGAACAGGAAAGCAGGTGACAGGTGGCAAAACCTTGATTTTCTCCAAAGTGCTCAACTGAACATAATTGGGTTTTTAGTTCCTTTCTCTTTACTTTCCTCAATATTCCCTCACTCGTTTCCCTAGTTTGCTTACTCTGAGGAACGAGATCCAAATAGCAAGCTTTCTTCCATTTGGGAAAGTGTGTAAGTATGTGGGCGTGTCTTTGTTCATATGTATATGTGTTCATATGTGTCTGTGTATGCATCAGGTGAGTGCCACCACCTTCTGAGCAGACTCCCTGAGAGAACAGACATGGACCTTGGAATCTTGCAAGATGCAGCCTGATCTGAAAACGATCTTTGGGGAGTATTTCCCCATCTCCTTCCAAGTCTTTCCAATTCTGAATAGACTCAATGATGCTTTATTGTTTTTTCCAAAAAGGCAGCTGTAACAAAGGAGAACAAGATGTGTGCTCCCTATCCCTTTATCTATGTCATATTTCTTTATTGGGGGCCTTTATGTCCAAATATTGTTTTATGTGCCTTTTAGGCAACATCTCCTTTAAGCTGTCTCAAGAGGCAGGAACTATTGTTATCACTGTTTCACTGTAGAGGCAATTGAGGCTTAGAAAGCTGAGCAACTTGACAAATGGAGTGCTGGGAGCTGTTGCTCCTTCCGGGGGCTGCTCTCCCACCAGCCTGTGTATCCAGAAAAGATTCATGCTATTGCTTTCTGTGCACAGCTCCTGTCTCTCAGAGGACCTGCATTCTGCTCTGACTTTTGCTATGCAGGTTCCTCTCTGCAGTAGAGTTTGAACAACTCTGTTATCCATTCTGTATTCTTCATACCTTGTACAGGTTCTTTTGCCAGAAGGACCTTAAGAATACCTTTTGAGTTGATTTGAATAGGAGATGTAGGACATTCCATCCCTGAAGATGATCCCAAAGAGGAGTAGCAGAGTTTTCAGCACAGTGTTGCTGAAAGAATATTGAGGACCAACAAAAATCAGAATTTTGAAAGGCTACACCTGGGAACAGGAAGTCTAGTCTGTTTGTCTGTTTGTTTGTTCTTTGAAAAACAAACAAATAAAATGACAAAAAAAAAAGTCTGATAATACTGGTCTAAGTTCAGACAGGTGATCCAACTAAACTATTCAGAAGCTGGATAGGACAAAGGCACATCTGTTTGAAGACATCAGAGGGTAACAGTTCCACACAGACTTACTGAGAGCAGAGATGTGGGAGAAGCTGGAACTCGGAGTAGTGAGGCTGAACTTGGCTGGGGTTGCTTTGCCTTAAGAGGGGAAAGGAAGACTATGGTTTTGCCGGTCCTTAAAAGAAAAGGCTGACAAATTTAACAGCACTTTTGAGATCCTTCCTAGGCTAAGGGTATAACACTTGAGATCTAGATGATGATGTGCATTTGAGAAACTCCCTACACCCTGGTATATGACTCTGAATAGCTAAGTTCCAGAAGCAAGGACAAATTGAAAATACACTGGGCTTTGAAAGAAATAAAGGCAAGTCTTAAATTCTCTTAAGCCCTGAAATTATATCAACATGGACTGCTAACCTCACCACTGATAGAAGTGCAGGAAAATTCCATACCCGTGGCTCCAGTAGTGAATTCTACTGAATACTGGAAGGAGAACCAACACCCATTCTATGAAAGCCCTAAGAAAATAAAAATGGACTATTGTCACTCCATCTTATGAGACCAACATACCCTTGATGACAATACTGGGCAAGAACATTTCAAAAAATGAATGCTGCTGGTTACTCTAATTCACACGCACTCAATGAAACATGAAAAGGATAATACTCCTGACCCAGCCAGATATGCATTAGGAATGTAAAGATGGTTTAGCATTTTATGGTGCAAAAATATCCTCTGGGGCTTGGAGAGATGGCTTAGCTGTTAAGAGCACTGGATGCTCCTACAGAGGACCTGGGTTTAGTTCCCAGCACCTACATGTTGGCTAACAACTATCCTTAACTCCAGTTCCAGGGGATCTGATGCCCTCTTCTGACCTTTGTAGGCATTGCACAGCATGGGTGCACTATATACATCCAGGCAATACACTCATCACATAAGATTAAAATAATACTTACAATTAAAAAAAACTCTGATCATTCCAACAGACACAGCAAAGGAGTTGGTTCATGTTCACACTCAAACACAATAGCAAACATCTTAACAAACTGAGAATAGAAAGGAACATTTCTAAGCTAATGACAACTCAAAAATCCTAGAGCAAACAGTACTCACCTTCTAAGATTAGGAACAGGAGATAAACACCTGTTGGAATTACTGAATTTACAGTAAAATAAAAGGCATAATAAATGTGGATAATAAATGAGCAAATGAATGATAATAGAGAGCCATGATAGAGAACCTTTCTCAGACCAGAAACTACTGAATCAATTTGGTTTGAAATAACCATTTTACAATGGAATACTGGCTAAGCATATTTTAAAAATGTTTTGCCAAGGATTTATTAATTCCTTCAACACATACTTATCTGTCTGTCAGATACTGTAGTAGCTCCAGCACACTCCCAGGAGATGATTAAGGCTGGTGATTTAGTTCTGGCTAGAAAAACTGACAACAGCCAGGTGTGGTAGTGCACGCCTTTAATCCTAGCTCTTGGGAGGCAGAGGCAGGTGGATCTTTGTGAGTTCAAGGCCAGCCTGGTCTACATAGCAAGTTCCAGGAAAGCTGGAGCTACAGGGAGACCCTGTCTCAAAAAGACCAAAAAAAAAAAAAAAAGAAAAAGAAAAAGAAAAACTGACAACAGACAACTCAAATAGACACTTCATACAGACATGTACTACATAGTGTCATTTTGATCAATAATGGGCCACACACAATGGTGGTAGCATAAGAATATACTATCTCATGTCATGAGATAGTATATGATGTTAATTGATGTTCTGTGTTGTTAATTGACAAACTCACCTATTTATATACTTGTCAGAATAAAACCCAGTTGTGTCTAGAGGTTCAAGTGATAAAATGAATAAGGTAAAAGAATGTTGCAGAATAAAGAGGATTTTAAATGGTGGATGGGGGACTGGAGAGATAGTTCAGCGGTTAAAAGCACTGACTGCTCTTGCAGAGGACCCTGGGTTCGATCCCCAGCACCCACATGGTGGCTGAGAACCATCTTTAACTCCAGTTCCAGGGGAATCTGACACCCTCTTCTGACCTCCGTGGCATTGCACGACATGGGTAGACCAACCTACATGCAGATAGTACACTCATACACATAAAAATAATAAAAAATTAAATGGTGGATGAGAAATCCTGTGTGAAGAGGCAAATGAGTGGTGGCCTTAGCGAGAAGCTAGAGACTGCATCTCAATCCATTCAGGATGCTAACATCAAGGGAAAGCAAGGAACAAGAAAAATGCTGTGAGTGCTGAGAAACAGGAACCTTTATCACTACTGGGGGATAAACCAGTGTAGCCACGAGGAAAGTCAATATGGATGTTCCTCCCAAAGTAATAACACACTCATCGTATGGTCCAGCTATACTACTTCTGCGCATGTACCCAAAGGACTCTATGGCCTACTACAGAGATACTTGTGCACCCACATTTATTACATCACCATTCACAGCTAAGAAGTGGAGCCAGCCTAGGTGCTCATCATCAAATGAGTGGATAAAAATTATGATACAACAGAATTTTGTGACACTATGAAGAAAAACGAAATTGCAACATCTTTAGGAAAATGAATGCAGCTAGAAATTATGTCATGCAAAATAACTTAGATTCAGAAAGACAAAAACTACAAGTATTATATGGAGATTCTAAATTTTAATGTTTATATCATACCTATCAGATAGATGATAGATAGATAGATATAATAATTTAAAGAAATTATTTTAAAAAGTTAAAATTTTAAAAATTAAAGACAATTATTATCTAGAGTTGTAATTGTTTTTTCAATTTCTCTATATAGCTTTATTTTTAATATATTTTTATTGTTATTAAATGTTTTCATACAACCTACATAATTTCTCAATCCAATTAGAGTCATTTTAGTGATGTAATTGTTAAGTGTGGGGTGAGACCTTAGTTTGACCCTAGGACTTCAAAATTCCAATTATGGAAGACTTGATGTGCCAGGGTTCATACTGAGAACATCTTCCCTAAATAACTCACCCATCACCAACACAGGCAAGACCCTAAACCAGAAACCTTGTTTTCTGATCCCAGAAACCTTGTTCTCTGATCCCTGACCCTGAATACATTGTTTCTCTCAGGGCCCCATGAGTGTGCTGTGGCTTGGCCCTGGGTGGGTCCCTATGTTTGCAACCAGCTAGTTTGTCTCTTTTCCATGCATGCTAGCCTCCTAATTTTTCTTCCATTTTTTATTTCCCTTTCTTCTCTGCCTGCTCAAACAGAACGCAAGGTGGAAAAGTGAGTGCGGAAGTTCCTCAACATGAGATTTTCCCATAATATTAGGTCAAAAAAGCAGCGTTTAACAATGTAAAGTGGTGATTTCAGTGCAGAGAAAAAGTGGCGCATGAAGAAATCCTTTTGTGAATGATAATGAAATTCTCAGTGCTAGATACATAAAAGGAATAACTTTGGTGGTCCCCTGTGAAGACTAGGCAGTGAAAAGGGTGGGTAGAAGGAGCAGCATCTTTCATTACTGAAAGGATGGTGTAGATTAGTCAGGAATAAGGGTCAAATTATAGCGACTGAAACTGTGCTTTATACAGTTGTTCTGAAGACCAGGAATCAAAGTCAGAAAATAAATTCCTGATTAGAAATTGTCTTCAAGGTCTTCTCAGTGTCTGGTGCTTTTCAACAAATCATTACTTTCTGTGGCTTTTTTAAAAATAAAATTTGAGTAATTATCTGCAATGACTAATATTTGTAATATGCAAACCAGCATTCTTTTTTTAGACATATAGTCAGTGCAATGAGAAATCAACTGTTGCCTGTCCTGGATCTTGTCAGGTGCAGATGCCTTTCAGCCCTAAATTAATTAATACAACTCAAAAATTCCTTCAGCTTAGTAATCACATGTGTTATATCAGCACACCTTGTACAAATAGCTTTTAAATGGAAGTTTGGTCTTTGCTGTCATATGTCCATGAAGTATTCACATCTGTACCAAGCCAAGGTCTTGTCTGAAAATGTGGCGAGATGTAGGAAAGTCTAGCAAGAGCTGTTCATAGGAAGATGCTCTGAGAAAGATCTGGGCAGGGGAAAAGTAGTCGGGCTTTCAGATCAAAACACAGCAAGCACACAGGCCAGAAGTGGCATTGCTTTACATGAATGTGAAAGTTTTGTCTGCAGATTTCAGATATCCAGCCACAATAATGAGCCCTCTATTGGGCTGAGAAGAAATCTTGTAAGACAATGTTATGTCTCCCAGCAGTGTTAGTTCAGAGAATCAAGTATCTTGCTGGTTCCAAGTTCTAGTGGTAATTTATGTTATAGAGACATTAGGAAAGAGTCCCCAAGGGCAACATCTCACCCATGAAAGGCTCCATCTTGTAAAAATGAGAGTTCATTATATAATTGTTTTATTGACCATTTGTACAACCCACACATTGGTTCCCAACCAACCTCCCCACCCCCCATGCCCCAGTCCCCATCAGAAGCCATGCATTACAATATCCAAGCTAAGCCCTATCCAGTCAAGCTCCTAAACCCAGACATCCTTCTGTGCAAAGAGATCCTCTGGAGCCTAGTTAGTATATCCAGGAATCCTAGATAAGGCATATTCTTTTGCACCCAACAGTACTCAGTCTCTCATAGTTCTCAGTCCAGGGTCAGTCCTCTACCCATCTCTCTTGCCCCATTTTGAGACCTTGTCCAAGTTCTCATGGGTCCCATGCCTGATGCCAACATTGCCACAAGTTTACCTCTGGAAGCTTCCAGTCCTCTGGAAGCCCCTGCTTCTCTGTGTTCATGCACCAGTCCTGCCTCTTGCAATCTTTCTGCCTCCTCTTCCTCAATGATCCCTGAGCCATGGGTGGGTGAGGTTTAACACAGGGGCCTCATTCCAGTGACATACACTCTGGAGGCTCCTACTCTTGGAAGCTTGACCAGCCATGACCCTCGCTTGCATCACACTCCATTGTGTATGGAAGCCTCTCTGGTGAGAATCGAGGGATACACTAATTTTCTCTCTGTCCCTCATTCCTCATGCAGAGGTTCAATTGTAGATGTATCTTCCAGGAATTGGGGACCTTTCAGATGTATATGTTCTGTGTGTGATCAGCTGTGGGATTCTGCAGTAGACTCCATCTGCTGAAAAGAATAGCCTCTTTGATGAGTGGTGCACAATACACTTGTCCATAAATACAAGATTCCATAGTTAGTGTATGGCAAGAAATTTCATTTGTCTATAGGTATGGCACTGATAGGCTTTGCTCTAGGCTCCATGCGCTCTCCAACCCTGTGCATTTGGCTGAGTTTACAGCGGCTCTCATGGCTTCACTACCATTGGGAGGGTTCCAAGTCCAATTAGATAGCTGTTGACCATCCCCCAGACAACAGTGCCTCTACTGCACCAATAGAGTAGTTTTCTGGGCAGCTTGTTGGGCTTTGGGGCTGGGTTGTACCATTGATTGATTTTTTCCCTTAGCAGTGTGCACAGTGTCTACCATTGTGAGCACTTAACTTCAGGTAGAAGGCTTCCAGGTCAGTTCCTGTTCCATTAATCTAAGTCCTATCCCTGAAGCATGTCCTGTTCTGAACAGGAGGGTAGGGTCTTATTTTCTATTCCTGGTAGATAATCAAGAGCACAGTGTGATCAACTACCCCTGACTCCTGCCTCTATGCTTTTCTCTATATGAAGAACTGTATCCCATTGAAAACCATTGCTTCCTTAATTTGTTTCTTGTCAGGTATTTGTTTGCAGCAACTAGAGAAATCACTAATACAGTGATGAAATCCCTATGTCCCAGAACCATCCTTAATACATCCCCCACCTAATGGATAAATTTAGTTTTAGCTTAAGTTCTCTCAAAGGAGTAAAACCAGTTGCTCACATAGTATAAGAATGTCATAACGCTGGGCATGGTGGTGCATGTCTTTAATTCCAAGCACTTGAGAGGCAGAGGTAGACATGTTTCTGTGAGATAAAGTCCAGCCTGGTCTACATAGTGAATTACATGTGGGCTGCAGCAACAGGAGACCCTGTCAAAAACATGTGTCCTGTTGAGGGCTAAAGTGGATGTCAGACAGAAGTTAAGAAAGGACTGGGGTGGGAAAGGTGATTCTTGATGCCAGATTTAGGCATACAAGAATGGAGCAGGTTAAATTTCAGAGAGATGGTATCTTCTTCACTTCATGTTGAATGACTAGCACTCATTTGTTTGGTAGAGGATATGGAAAGGGTATTCCATGTGGGCACAGCAGCTTAATCTAAGGTAGGGAAATGCATGCATGCTCATGCAATGGCCACCATGGGGCTAGATGGGAAGATGGAGAGAGGCATCATGCAAGAAGTAGGCTGCAGATTATGACAGCCTACAGTGCTGGTTTATACAGAGCAGGTGGCCATGGGACATTGTCAAGGCAGCAGGAGTGAGAGGTGACCAAACACCCTGTGCCCACAGTTAGGAAACACAGTTAGGAAACAGATAGAACCAAAGGGAGCCTGACTATCAAAACTCATGTCCTTCTCAATGGGACTGTGCCTCCCAAATGTTCTACAACCTCAGAAACAGCACCAGCAGACAGGGGCCAAATGTTTCAAATACATGAGACTTTGAAGACAGTTCACATAGATACCACAAGATTTACCCATAAGCTCACAGCCATCTCAGAATAAAGAATGAATCGCTTCCAATTTCCCTGTGGGAGATCAGAGCATGTGGAATTAACTGGTGCTCAGGGGAACTACTGATACACGTTTCCTTATGGCTTATATAAATCACAATTNTTAAGTTTGCATGAGTCTTGTGCATGCTGTCAACATTGCTCTAAGTTCATATAAACAAGTTTTCAGAGCCCTGGCAGTCTCTGTTTCCTTATGATCACGAACCAACCCTAGTTCTTACAGTCTTTTCCCCCTCTTCAATAATTGTCCCTGACCTATGAGTGGGTGATGTTTTAAATAGGAGTCATATCTAGGGACATACTCTCTGTAATCTCTGATTCTCTATACTTTACACAGGCCTTCTGTGTGCATTAGAAGCTTTTGTGACATGAGGAAGCTTCACTGGTGAGAGTAGAGAGATGCATTAATAGTCTCTCTGTCCCCTGTTACTGTATGTTCCATGAGCCTTAGGTGTAGAGGCTCATTGTAGATGTATCGCGTATAGCTGGGCATATCTCAGACACCTATTCTCTGTGGGTGACCAGTTGTAGAACTTTGTAATACTCTCAATCTGTTGCAAAAAGTAGCTTCTTTGATGAGTGGTACAGGGTATACTTCTCTGTTCCACTTTTGTATTAATTTTTGTTATTTTTTATACAAGATTACATTACGAATCAAATCTAGACCCGTGTCCCCCTCCCTACTCCCCACCCCACCAGAGCTCATGCATTCTGACAAACATAGTTTTCATCTTTTTCTCAATCTCTCTCAAAATTCTTGATGCAGAAGTTGACTGTTTTGAGCAGAAGTTCACCGTTTCAGTCAGTTCTTTGATGAATTATTTGCTGTTGTTGTTTTTGTTGTTGTTGTTGTTCTTCTTTCTAATATGCATCACTCCCAAATACTTGGACAAAATCTCAAGGAGCCCTGCACAAGAAATACTTACAATTGGGTAATTGGCACTAGCATCCATAGATGAGGGATACCATTCATTGTATTGCAGCTCTCTTTACAATAGCAAAGAGCTGGAACCAACCCAAGTACCCCTCAACTAACGAGTGGATAGAGAAAATGTGGTACATCTACACAATGGAGTTCTATTCAGTGGTAAAGGGAAATGGCATCATGAATTTTGCAGGTAAATGGATGGAACTAGAAGATATTATGTTAAGTGAAGTAACAAAGTCCCAGAAAAACAAATGACAAATGGTATCCCTCATCTGTTCCATTTTTTTATTTAAAAGAATACATCTTGTGATGCTTTTAGAAATTTAAACTAAAATAAATACAATTTTAACTTTTTGAAATCATTTTGAATATTCTAATTTTATTTATTTAGTTTTAAATTGAGCATTTTGACACCTCATACAATGGGGTGTCATTGGGTTCCCAATCAAACCCAATCCACCCATGCCCTAACCACCCATCCCATCAGATCTCATGAGTTACATCATCCAAGCTAAGTCATATCCAGTCAAGCTCCCAAACCCAGACATCCTTCTGTCCAAATAGTTCCCCTGGAGTCTAAATAGCATATCTAGAAATCCTAGGTAAGACATATTCTTCCTCTCCCAACAGTACTAAGTCTCTTGTAGTTCTCTGTCTGGGTCAGTCTCCCCTCACCCTTATTTATCTTTATCTGCTTTGAGACCCTGTTCCAGTTGGTATGGGTCCTGAGCCTGATGCCAACACTGGCACATGTTCACATGTGAAATCTTACAGTCAATTGCAAAACCCTGGCTTTTCCAATATTTCCACCCCCTCTTTTGTAGGCTTTCTCCAAGAGTCTTGATTATCTACCAGAAATAGAAAATAAGACCATACTGTTCAGAATAGGACATGCTTCAGGGATAGGACTTATATTAATGGAATGGGAACTGATCTGGAACACTTCTACCTGAAGTTAAGTGCTCATAATGCTAGAAAATGTGCACACTACTAAGGGAGAAAAACAATCAATGGTACAACCCAACCCCAAAGCCTAACAATCATGATGAGCTGCCCAGAAAACTATATTGGCGGAGTAGAGGCACTGTTGTCTAGGGGAGGGTCCACAGCTATCTAATTAGACTTGAAACCCTTTCCATGGGAGAGAACCCAGAGCCACTGTTAACTCAGCCAAATGCACAAGGCTGGAGAGGATATCGAGCTTAGAGAAAAGCCTATTGGTGGCACATTTCTAGACAAATGATATTTCTTACCTGGAATCTGATATTTATAGACAAGCATGTCATATGCCGCTCATCTTAAAAGCTACTCTTTGCAACAGATGAAGGCCATCGCATAATCCCACAATTTGCCAGGCACAGAACATATACATCTGAAAAAAAAATCCTCATTCCTAGGAGACACATCTAGAATTGAACCTCTACACACAGAATGAAGGGCAGAGAATAAAACGAGTGCACCCCTCAGTTCTCACCAGTAAAGATTCCTTACACAATAGAGTTTGATGCAAATAGAAGGCCACAACTAGTCAAGCTTCAAAGAATGGAAGCCTCCAAAGTGTGTTTTCCTGGATGGGGCCCCTGTATTAAATTTCACCCAACCAAGGCTCAGGTATCATTGCAGAAAAAACATTAGATGAGTATTTACCATAAGACCAATCTTATACTTCTACTCTATCTTCTAATGGACTTCTACTTTCATTCTAAAGGAATTTAATATCTGTCTAGTTTTTAAGTTTAGCTTTTCTCCGTACTTTTCCTGCATTAAGTGGTAGAGAAAATTGGACATGGTGAGGACTTTATTGGAAAAGCTGAAATTTCACTCAATTGAACATACAAAAACATCTATCCTCTACAGGGATAAACAGAAATATGTGGCTATTTGATGTTCTACTAGAGAGGATATTTTATCACAAGGTAAAAATATAAAGCAGGCTCTACAACATGCTCTACCGGGCAGCATGACAATGATGCCTTCCCCCAGAGTCACACACAGCAGAAGATAGATTTAGTGAATCTTGCACTATGATGAANTTTCTGTATGTGTATGAATGTACTGTCTGCATGCAAGTCTGTGCACCCGTGTCGTGCAATGCTGCGGAGATCAGAAGAGGGTCTCGGATTCCCCTGGACCTGGAGTTCTCCTGGAATTGGAGCTTCAGACGGTTCTCAGCTGCCATGTGGGTGCTGGGGATTGAACCCGGGTCCTCTGTAAGAGCGGTCGGCGCTCTTAACTGCTAGGCCATCTCTCCAGCCCAGTTCCTGTTTTTTTTAATATCAGTCACCAATTATGCAAAAGGGTTTCAAGGGTGAGACTGTAGTGAAGAAGTGAGTTAGGACATTTCCATTTATGCTACTTTTAGGCAAACAATTAGGAAATGTTATTTTCTTATTCTTAGCAAATAGTTTCAAGACTCATGGAATTCTTTTCCACCTAGAAAAACTTAAAATACATTAGAAAGCTGCAGTTCCTACCTGATAACTGTTGTAGAGATAGGAGAATATTTATAGGAGCTAACCTGGTATCATTTGTAACCATGAAATCTTAATGTCATGGAACTTAGACTCCTTTACAGAGCTGTGAAAATGGCTCAGCTGACGAAGTGCTCCCGATACAAGCATGAGGCCCTGATTTGGGATTCCTTGCACCCACTTACAAGCTGTTGTTGATGGCTTGCACATCTGTGACCACAGCATTGGAGGGGTGGAGACAGGAAGATTCTGGAGCTCACTGGTCAGACAATATACCCAGTAGATAAGCCCTAGGATTCAGTGAGAGACCTTGTCTCAAAATTGAAGTGGAGGGACAGGAGAGATGGTTTTGTGGTTAAGAGCACTTGCTATTCATGCAGAAGACTTGGATTCAGTTCCCAGAACCCACATAGCAGCCAGTAACCATCCATACCTCTAGTATCAGGTAGTCTGACCCCCTCTTCTGGCTTCTGCATGTATGCATGAAGCCAAATACTCATACACATAAAATAAAGTTTTTATATTTTTACATCTGAAGTTTCTTTTAATATGATAATTAAAGTGGTATCAAGGCACTAAATTACTTATTTTAGTAATTGTCTCAGTAATGCTAACTAACCCACTCTCAAACTCAATGAGATATAGCAGTAAGTTTATGTTCATGCCCACAATCCTGTAGGTTGGCTGTAAGTTGGCTGATTTAGGCTGGCCACAGATGATCAACTGGTCTACCACATAAGCCTTTGGTTCACTTTATGTCTATTAATTCTTTATTGTGCACTTGTACAACTCATACAATGGTTCCCAATCAAATTCAGTCCCCTCCATGCCCCAATCCCCCATCAGAACTCATGCATTACAGCATCCAAGCTAAGCCCTATCCAGTCAAGCTTCCGAACCCAGATGTCCTTCTGTGCAAATAGATCCACTGGAGTCTAGTCAGCACATCTAGGAATCCTAGGTAAGCCATATTCTTCATTACCCAACAGTACCCAGTCACTTGGAGTTCTCAGTCCAGGGTCAGTCCCCCACCCATTTCTCTTGCTCTGCTTTGAGACCTTGTCCCCATTGGCATGGGTCCCGTGCCCATTGCTTATATTGCCACAGGTTTACATGGGAAAGCTTACAGTTGATTGGAAGTCACTGCTTCTCTATGTTCATGCACCAGCCCTGGCTCTTACAATCTTTCCGCCCCATCCTCCACAATGATCCCTGAGCCATGGGTAGGTGAAGTTTAATATAGGGGCTCCATCCAGGGATATACACTCTGGGGGCTCCCATTTTTTGTTTTTTTTTTTTAATTATTTTTTATTAATTTTATTTATTTCCATATGTGTATGAATGTACTGTCTGCATGCAAGTCTGTGCACCTGTGTCGTGCAACGCTGCGGAGGTCAGAAGAGGGTGTCGGATTCCCCTGGAACTGGAGTTCTCCTGGAATTGGAGTTTCAGATGGTTCTCGGCCTCCATGTGGGCGCTGGGGATTGAACCCGGGTCCTCTGCAAGAGCGGTCGGCTCTCTAAACTGCTAGGCCATCTCTCCAGCCCCATTTTTTGGAGGGTGACTAGTTGTGGCCTTCTGTTTGCCTCACTCTCTGTTGTGTACGGAATCAGTACTGGTGAGAATTGAAGTGAGTGCTCATTTTGTCTTGCCCCCTTGAACCTCTGTTCAACTGTAGCTATGTCTCCTAGGAATGGGGTTTTTCAGATGTATATGTTCTGGGTCTGACCAGTTGTCAAGTTCTGCAGTGGCCTCCATGTTTTGCATAAAGTAGCTTTTTTGATGAGTGGCATACGATATGCTTGTCTGTAAATACAAGATCCTATAGTTAGTGTATGGTAAGAAATCTCATTTGTCTAGAGGTGCGACCCCAGTAAGCTTTTCTCTAGGCTCTACGTCCTCTCCACCCCTGTGCATTTGGCTGAGTTCATAATGGCTCTCATGAGTTCACTCCCATTAAAAAGGTTCCAAGTCCAGTCAGATAGCTGTTGACCATCCCCAGACAACAGTGCCTCTACTGCACTAATAGAGGTAGTTTTCTGAGCAGCTCATCACGGTTGTTGAAGTTGGGTGCTGGGCTGTACCACTGATTGATTTTCTCTCATAGCAGTGTGCACATTGTCTAGCATTACGAGCACTTAGCTTCAGATAGAAAAGTTGTAGGTCAGTTCCTGTTCCATTAATCTAGATCCTATGCTTGAAGCATACCTTGTTCTGAACAGCAGGGCATTATTTTCTATTTCTGTGAGCCTTTGGAGATAGCGAATAGATAAACGAAGAGCTTTGGAGATAGCCTGCTTTGTTTTGAGAGTCACTTGGATTGCTCTTGCAAACCAGTCAAAGGGAGGTGTCTCCTGTCCTGATCTGTGTTCCCTGCTACACAGCCACCAGGTCGCACACAAGTGGTGGACTGTAGAGATGCTAGAAAGAAACACCTTACAGAATATGTTCAACACCACTAATCATCAAAGGAAATCGCTAAAATCAAAACCACTTAAGTATATCATCTTATCTGGTAGACTGGCTTAGGATCAAGAAAACACAATGATGACCAGTGCTGGAGAGGTTTTGGGGAAAGGGGAACACTACATTTAACTGCTGGTGGGAATTAAACTAGAACAGCCACTATGGAAGCAATGTGGAGAACACTTGGAAGACGTGGAAGTGAACATGCCACCCGACCAACGGGTTATAACATTTGGGCGTGTACCCTCAAGACTCGACCCCACGCTGAGAGATACATGTAAGGGCCCTGGTTTATTTCACTCTCTTCACAATAGCAAAGAGCGAACACCAACCAAATGGCCCCTCAACTGAATGAGGGATAGAGAAAATGTGGTGCATCGACACAATGGAGTTTTTTTATTTTTTGGTAAAGAAAGATGACATCATAGCTTTTTCAGGAAATTGGCTGGGCATTAGAGGACATCATGCTGATTGACAGTAACACCGTCCCGAAAAACAACGATGAATGGTTATCCCTGCACTGATGTGGATGCTCAGTGCCCAAGATTACCTAGTTTTAAGACATTTCTTGTGCATGGCCCCTTGAGCTTTTTTGTACAGCAGTTGGAGTTGATGCATAGTTGAAACGAGCAAACAACAACAGAAAGACTTCATGCAAGAACTACTGAAACAGTGAACTTCTGCTCAAAACAGTCAACTTCCACATGGAGAATATTGAGAAAAAGATGAGATAGAATGAAAAGCATGTTGTGCAGAATGCATGAGCTCGCTGGAGGGTGGGAGTATGGGGTGGGGGACATGGGTCTGGATTTGAGGTAAAAATAAATAAATAAAAATAACAAACATGCTCAAATTGTGGACCAGGGTTGTTTACAAATCGATATATCATTGAACAGAACTGTTATAGAATGAGCAGCTGTTGGCTGGAGAGATGGCTTAGTGGGTAAGAGTGCGATCCGCATCTTAAGAGAGACCCAGGTTCAATCCCCAGCACCCACATGGTGCGCCTGGATAAACCGTCTGATAAACTCCATCCAGGAGAAACTCATGTCCAGGGGAATCTGACACCCTCTTCTGACCTCCCGCGGCCATGCACGACACAGGTGCACAAACTTGAATTCAGAGCGTACATTCAAACACATACAGAAATAAATAAAAATTAATAAAAAAAGTAAAAAAAATGGACACTGTTTTTGATTCTAATGGATGTGTTACAGATACATGTTGAAAGCCTTTAGAGAATGTCTTGCTGATCATGAAGTGAAACAGATCGAGAAGGCTGCTTCAGTAGAAACGGAGGAGGATAAAGATAAGCACATGGGGGGGGTTGAAAGTACTTGCAGTACATTTCTTATAGGTAGAATACTACCTATAAGTTATTATAGATTCATGCATTTACATATCAATATTCCAATCTTTTATGTATGAGTTATAGCCTGGTAGTGGGAAGATATTTTATTTTTGCCTAAAATCATTAAACCAAACAGTACCAGCAAACAATAAACATAAAACACCGGGGACTGAATAGGAACTAGGATCGCGGCGGGTTTGTGTACGCCGGAAAAAAAAAAAATAAAGATAGAGCTCACTGTGTGTTTGAGTGACTGCATCTACATTACCAATTTTCATATAGTTTAAAACTCCCCAGTCAGTCACACACACACCCGTGTGTGTGTGTGTGTGAGTGTGTGTGTGTAGTGTGTTTTATGCATTGAACTCTGCAGGAATCAAACGTCTTGTCAAAATGACTGAAATTTAGAAGAGCAGGGCTGAGGATATAGTTCATGTATGAGGATATATTCATGTTATGAATGGATATACATGTTCAATTATGAGGACTATAGTTTCATGTATGGAAGGATCTAGTTCATGTAGGAGACAATAGTATAGGACATGTATGTATAGGACATAGTTCATGGTATGAGGACATAGTTTCATGGTATGAGGATCATAGTTCATGTATGAGGACTATAGTTCATGTATGAGGAATAGTTCATGTATGAGGATATAGTTCATGTATGAGGATATAGTTCATGTATGAGGACATAGTTCATGTATGAGGACTATAGTTCATGTATGAGGACATAGTTCATGTATGAGGATATAGTTCATGTATGAGGACATAGTTCATGTATGAGGACATAGTTCATGTATGAGGATATAGTTCATGTATGAGGATCATAGTTCATGTATGAGGACATAGTTCATGTATGAGGACATAGTTCATGTATGAGGATATAGTTCATGTATGAGGACATAGTTCATGTATGAGGATATAGTTCATGTATGAGGATATAGTTCATGTATGAGGATATAGTTCATGTATGAGGACATAGTTCATGTATGAGGATATAGTTCATGTATGAGGATATAGTTCATGTATGAGGATATAGTTCATGTATGAGGACATAGTTCATGTATGAGGATATAGTTCATGTATGAGGCTGTGGGCTTCATCTCTAGGAGTGGGGAGGGAGGGAGGAGGAGGGAGGAGGGAGGAGGAAGGAAGGAAGGAATTCGAAGTCTAAATTCATTCTGATCTTTAGCTTTTTTAGGTATGACCACTTTTTATTCTGTAGAATCTTTTTTTTTCATATTATTAGATTTGATGTGAGTTCATTTTCATCTATTTTGTTGGTCAGTGTATTAATTACTTGTCTTGTTGCTTGTAAAATACCTTTCAAAAACAAAGGTACAAAGGAAAGGTTTATTGTGACTCACAGCTTATGGGGACAGTATATCATAGTGGGGAAGACATGGAACTTGAGGCAGCTCTCACATTTGCACCTGCAGGCAGGAAGCAGGAAGAGATGAACGCTGGTGTTCAGAGAACTTTCTCTTTTATTTGATCTAGTGCTTCTGCCCAAGGAATGGTGCTGCTGGTAGTTAACATGGGCCTTCCCACTTCAATTAACCTAATCTAGATGACTGTCATCAATGCCGAAGCCACCGGAGGCTTTTTCCCAGGTTGATTTAGATACCTGGAAGAAATATTGGCAGTCAATAATAACCATTAGTGAGGTGTCAGTGAGTCAAGGTGGACCTGCCTTGTCCCTCGGGGGCACTCCACCTAGCCTGGAAGTGCCCAGCTCGGACTGCAGACAACCTGCAGCAGTCAGTGACGGTGCCAGCTGTGTCAAGGCAGACTGCCTTGACCCTTTGGGCCTGCTGGGTTGGGCCAAAGTAGCACCCAACGTGCCCCCCCATCTGGTGGAAGCTCTGGTACAAGAGACCCATAACAGGCAGAGCACTGGTGATTAATAGTTTGATTAAGTCTGTGCAGCCATGTTGAAGGTGCCACAATTCAAGGAAACAAATAAACATCACAAAGTCCACATGCAAAAACTCACAAAGAAAAAACAAACATGGAAAAGCCATAATAAAGTCCACACCGAAACTCTACCAACTCTACCAGAAGATCCCTCAATTGAGACTCCAAGGAAAGAAGCACCAAACGCAACCTTAGAAGAACAACTTAGACATATTCAAAGAAATGAGACTAAAGATGATAAAACTAAATTAGTAAAGAAGAAGAAACTTGAAGATAAAGGAATCAGATAAATCAGAGACCCTAGAGTGAGAAAATGACAAACTGGAAATAAGGGAAGATGAAACACTCAAGAAGATTCCCTGAGGGAATGAAAAGAAAATGCCAACAAACGAAAGAGTACAAGTAGAATGAACAGCCTGAAGGAAAATCAGTAAAAATAAAAAAAAAAAAAAAAAAAAAAAAAAAAAAAAAAAAAACACAGATGAAATGAAAAAGAATATTGAACATTCATCCCAACACACCAGAAAGGAATGGGAAAAAGCACGCGTAAGCAGAAAGGAGAGAGAATGCAGAAAAATAATATCAGACCTGCAGGATAATACAGAGCAACCTAGGAAGCTCAAGTAAAGATAATGGAAAATTAACAAAATACACAAGAGATGGATGAACCAGGAAACGTGGGACACTAAGACCAAACCTCCACTCATAGGGTGAGGAGGGGAGGGAGTCCAAGACAACATTATTGACGACCTTCACACAGGATAATAGAAGAAAAATTTCTCCGAACTAAAAAAAGCACAATCCCTACAAAATAAAAAGGAAATACAATAGAACACCATATGTACAGAAAAAAAAGAAGAAAAGAAAACTTTCCCCAACCAGATAATCGTTAAAACACTAGATGCTTCAGAACAAAAGACAAAATACTGAAAGCCCAAGAGAAAAACAACAATAACATATAAGGGGCAAACCACAGACTCATAGTGTGACTTCTCAGCTCCATGCAATGAAAGCTAATAGAAGTAAAAATGTGGACCAGAAGTATTTCCCTGTACTAAACAACTGTTAAATGCCCACCCAGACTACACATATCCAGCAAAAATGTCAATGATCGGTGAAGGAGGAAGAAAAATCGTTCACAACATAAACAAGATAAAGGAATACATGCTAAAAACCAACACTTCAGAAATCCTCGAAGCATCCAAAGAACAGAGGAAAGAACAACTACCCTAAGCAATAAAGAGATAAAGCAGGGGCTGAGAGATGCCTAGGGGTTGAGAGCGCTGACCCGCTCTCTACAGGAGGACCCGGTCGATCCCCAGCACCCACATGGCGGCGAGAAACCGTCTGAAACTCCAACTCCAGGATAACCTCCAGTTCCAGGGAAAAAAATCCGGGGGGGGGACCGAACCTCCTTCTGCAAACCTCCTGCTGCATGCACGAACACACGGTGCAACAAACCTACATGCAGACAGCACCACTCAGACACATAACAAAAATAAATAAAAGTGAAATTAAAAAAAAAAAAGAGATAAGACAAAAAAAATCATACACAGAGTAAATATAAACCTAGACCAACAAGGCAAACAAAAAATAAGGTAAAAGAAGCAACACACATCTCTCCAAATAATAACCTAAATACACTAACGGTCCAAATCCCAATTAAAAGGCATAGACTGGGAGGAATGGATGAGAAACTGAACCCTTCCATATGCTGTTTACAGAAACCCATCTCACCCTTCAAGCACAGAATACGCTTAGAGTGAAGGGATGGAAAAAAATATTCCAAGCAATGTACATAAGAACACAAGCGATGGCTACTCTAATATCAGACAAAATAGATCTCAAAGTAAATTAATCAGAAGAGACAAAGAGAAGCCATTACATCCTGTCAAAGGAACAATTAATATGTAAGACTTCGCATCTAAATTCTCACAAGTCTAGTGCACCAAATCTGGTGCAACTTACATTATAACACACAACTCTGTAAGACATCAAAGCACAGATTAGCCTAACACACTAATATTGTGGAGACTTCACACCCCACTGTAACCCCTTGGATAATCGATCAACAGGACAATAAACAGAGAGAACATCAGAACTGAACAATAAAATAACACCAAATGGAACTCTACGACATCTACAGAAATTCCACCCAATAACAAAGATATACACGTTATACTACAGCCATTCCCAGTAACATTCGCTTCCAAAATTGACCACCAACTTGGGCACAAAAGGAACTCAATCAATTACAAAGGATAGAAAAATTATTCCATGCATTTCTATCAGACCATACAGTTGCAATAGAGCTCAATATGAAACACCAGAATAAGGAGCCAACTAGCTACAAGAAACAACTGCGAGCATCTAAACCAACCAAATCCTAAATAACTTGAATGGTCAGGGAAAAAAATAAGAAGAAAAATAAAAGTATTCCATGGAACTGAATGGAAAAGCTAATCATACAACACAACAGAACCTGTGGATTACTAATTAAAAGCAGTCTTGAAGGGAATATTTATAGCCTAAGTGCCCACATCAAAAAAACAGAAATGGAACAAATAACGATCTACACTGCAGTCTAAAAAAACCCCTAAGCAACAACAAATGAAACCCTAAACTGCACCAGGACAAGAAAGAAATAACAAAAATCAGAGCAGAAATCAATGAAATAGAAACAAAGAAAAAATACATACAATCCACGACTCAAAAAGCTCTGGTTCTTTGAAAATAAAAAAAACAAAAAAAAAAAAAAAAAAAAAAAAAAACCCAAACAAAAAAAAATAAACCAACAAACAAACACAGAGAACAACTTCAATCAATAGTTATTTGGATGAAAGGGTAAACATACATCACAACAGACAAAGAAAAGATCCAGACAATCATATGGGAGATACTCAAAAATCTATACTCCACTAAATTGAAAACCTAAGAGAAATGGATGAATATCTGAAATCTGGGAAAACAACAATTTAACCAAGAAGTGACATTTAACAACTTAAACAGACCCATAACTAGGGGAAATGCAAAACAAGAAATTAAAAAGAAAAAAAAAAAAAAACCCTCCCAACCAAAAAAAGCCCCGGCCAGATGGTGTTCACATGTCAGATCTATAAAACATTTTTAAAAGGTGTCCTACGGGGCGAGAAAGAGTGGCCTAGGGTTAAGAGCGCCGAACCGCTCTTGCAGAGGACCCCGGTTTTGTTCGATCCCCAGCACCACATGGCGGCCAAGAACCGTCTGAAAACTCCAACTCCAGGGAACTTCAGTTTCCCAGGGGAATCCTGAGACCCTCTTCTGACCTCCGTGGCATTGCACGACACGGGTGCACAGACCTTGCATGCAGACAGTAATTCATACACATACAGAAATAAAAAAAATAATAAAAAAAAAAATTAAGAGGTCCTACAAACTATTGCGTACTCAAACTGGTTATGAAGGATACAGAGGGAATTTCTCCAAAACTCTTTCTTTGAAGCCAGATCCCCTAATACCAAAAACCCAGGAAAAGATGCATGCAAGATCAAAGAAAGGTATAGACCCAGTACTACGAACATAGATGCAAAAATACTCAACAAAATACTTGCCAAATCGCGCAGTACAGACCCACAGCAAAAATATCAGCCATCATTAGCAAGTTGGATGTCATATCCAGAGTTGAGAGATGGTTTCTAAACATATAAATCAATATAATACTTCTAAAACACATAAAATCTGCTCTGACTGAAAAGACAAAAACCACATGATCATCCTCAATGATGCAGAGAAAAAGCGCTTTGACAAATTCATCTATATCCCTTCATTTTAACGTCCTAGAGGAATAGGATTGGAAGGCAGCCATTCCCACATGTCCAGCCATATCTAGCAAACCCACTGCCAACATGCACAAAAATGGAGAAAAGAAAATTTGGAACCTTTTTCCCTTAAATATGGGAACCCGGCAAGGCTGCTCCCTGATTGCCACTCCTCTTCAACATATTGCTTGAAACACTTGCTAGGGAAATAAGGACAAGAAGAAGGAAATTAAAGGTAGTACTAAATTGGAAAAAAGAAGTTAACTATCCCTTTTTGCAGATGATATGTATGGTTTACCTAAGGATCCTAAAAACGCCACCAAAACTTCTAGAAATGACTAAGATTTTCAGTAAGTGCAGGGTTACAAATTAGCATTGAAAAAATCAGCACCCTTTCTTTTACAACACAACAAACAAGCTGAAGAAAAGGGGAATTTAAGAGAAGACCTTCCCACTCACAATACTAGACAACCTAACTAAATAACCAAAGACCCTACAAACAAAAAGTGTTTAAAACCCCTGAAAGAAGGGTTGAAAAATGTACATCAAAGATGGAAAAACCTACCATGTTCATGGATTGAGAAAATTAAATAGTAAAAAATGTCCATTTTAGCCAATTTATATACACATTCAATGCAAGTTCCAATTACATCAAAATCCCTATAGCTTCTTTTCACAGACTTGGAAAAAAAATCCTTAAATTCATACGGAAAAAAACAAAAGACCCTAATAGCTAAAGCCCCTGAGTGGTAAAAATGAATACAGGGGGGATTGCACTAACTGACTTCAAAGTTAGTTTAACAGGGCTTAGTCATAAAGATCAGCCCGGTACTGGCACAAAAAACAGTGACCTGTTGATCCAATGAAAAAAATGAAGATCCCAAACGAGCCATTACAATTCAGCCACCTCATATTTGACAAGGGGTCCAAAAACAACCCAAGGTAGGAGGAGGGATAGCATCTTCACAAATCTCAATGGCGCTGGAATAAATTGGGCATCTATCAATTGTAAAGAACAAATGTAAACCCCTACTCTCACCCTGTACAAAAAATCAGTCCAAGGGTCATATCAAAGATCTCAACACGAAGCCTGAAACCTTGAAGATGATAAAGAAAAGTTGGGCACCATCCGTCCAAAGAACATAGGCGTAGGAAAAGACTTCTAGCATCAATCTACACCGCTGCCCGATAAGAAGTAAGGTGCACAGTCGACTCAAAAGGGACCTCACAAGACTCAAAAAAGCATGAATGGTCAAGGAGAAAGTAAAGAAGAGGTGAGAAAGGAGAAAGACCCAGCAGAGTGGGAGGGGAAACCCTGTTGGGCGTGGTCAGGTGAGACATTCTGACAGAGCGCTACATCAAGAATAGGTGAAACGAGTCAAAAAAACAAAGAGGATAAGAATAAGGGATATCCCGACCACGTCTGGAAAAGGTATGGGTAAAGAGCTGAACAGAGTGCTCACAGGGAGGAATAAAAGTGTCGGGAAACATCTTTAAAAGTGTAACATCTATTTAAGAATAGAAAGGAAAATGAATTAAAACCCAACTCTCGGATTTCATCTCATTCCAATACGACTCGACCTAAGATCAAAAACAAAAGACGACAATGCTGGAGAGGTTGTGAGGAAAGGGGAACACTCATCCCTGCTGTGGGACTGGTTAAACTTTGTACAACCCCTATGAAAGGCAGTGTGGAGAACCCTAATAGACTTGGAATGAGCCTACCACCTGACCAGAATACACTCACTACCATGGAACAAGCACGGTTACCACCAAGAGACCCAGCAACCAGCAGAGTACTCACACCATTTTACTGCCGCTCTCTTCCACAATAACGAAGAGCTGGAACAACCCAAATGGCCTCCTCAACGACGACTGTGCATGACAAAAAATGTGGTACATCTACATAATGGATCAATTCACAGTAAAGAACGGCAATTATGAAATTGCAAGTAATGGATTGAGCTGTGAACCCATGATGCTGAGTGAGTTTACCAACAGCTCCCAGAAAGACAAACTGAATGGTTTCCCTCATTGTGATGGGTGTAGGCACAAATTCCCCCAGACAAAAGGCAAGCCGGATGATATTATGGTTATATTTCTCGTGTTATCTTAAAGCAACTATGTTGTTTATAAGTGATCTCTCAATGGGCCTAGAATCCACCCAACCACATTATTTTCAGAACTCTGTAATTACTGTATATGGGTGAGAGTATCGTATCCAAAATTTTTAGGAGTAATATAAAATAAATGGAGGAAAATGTGAATTCCTAAGCATTAAAAAAAAAAAAAAACGACTGAGCCGTGTGTGGGTGGCGCATCGCCTTTAATCCTAGCCTTGGAGGCGATGGCAGGTGGGTCGTTGTGAGTTCAAGGCCAGCGGTCTACAAGCGAGGCCAAGGTCTGTGAGGAGCAGGCACTTCTCTTATAGTTTTGCTTTCTCCTTGACATTTTTCTTATGATTAGATTGTTGTTACTGGTTTGGGAATAAAGACATCAGAAACAAAGTGTGTGAGTGTGTGTGTGTGTGTTGTGTGTGTGTGTGTGTTTGTGGGTGTTGTTTTGTGTGTGTATGCCGTATTGCATGTTGGCATATGGAGGGAGGCATGTGATATTGGGTGTTGTGCTGGATAGCTTTAGTGTCAACTTGACACCCCTACATTGAGGGAGCCTCAATTGAGGAATTTCCTCCATTGGACTAGCTGCTGTGGCGAATCTGTGAGGTATTTCTCTGATTGTTGAATGATGTGGAAGGTGCCCAGCCCATTGGGCAGTGTACCATCCTGGGCAGGTTATGTCTTCTGTATAAGAAAGACAGGCTGAGGTGAGCGATGGGCTAGGGGAGCGTAAGCCAGTGAGCAAAAAGCCATTTCCTTCCATGGGCTGCTGCTTCAGCTCCTGCCATCCTGTTCCTCCCTTGAGATTCCTTCCTTGGCTCCCTAATGATGTGAACTGTGACTCTCAGGAGAGAGGTTAAATCAATAAACCTTTCTCCCAAATTGTTTTGGTTGGAGTATTTGTGGCACAGCCATTGAAAGTAAACAGAACAGGTGTCTTCCTCAATTGCTTCTTTAACAGAACTCCCTGATTTGACCAGACAGCATGGCTCTCCAAGCCCTGGGAATCCTCATCTCTGCCTCCCTAGCACTGGGTATGCGCATCTGCATTTTTCACTGAGGTATCTGGGGATCAATAACCCTTTGCTTAGCACAGTCAATTGCGACTTATGACAGCCATCTTCCTAGTCCCATAAACCACAGCTTCTTACACTGTGAGTAGCAGTCTCATATGGGGTCATGTAAACCAATATGAGTCATTGAAAATAATTGGCAACATAAAGGTTTTGAACATGTAACAAATGAAAATGAATTTCAAATGTCAAACACATGGAGAATCAGAGGCATTTCTGGTGGTGCTCACCTTACTGCACTGCATAGCTACACCCTTGGTTCCAAACACATGCACACTTTGCACTGCATTATGCCACACAACTGTCCTTCCAAAGTTACTTCCATCAGTCCATCATAACTCCATGCTCTGCACATGTTTTTTAATTCATTAACTTGTACTTTTAAAAAATTTTTATTTTGTTTGTTTTTCTATGTTTGTTTTTTTTTTTATGTTTTTTAATTTTTGTTTTTTTTAAAATTTTTTTTTGTTTTGTTTTCAGATCACAGTTGATCATTGCCATACAGTTAGGTAATTGGCACTGAGCATTCACGATGAGGGAGGACATTCACCATTTGTTTTTCATGGGACTGTGTTACATTCACACAGCATGATATCTTCTAGCTCCATACCATCTACTTCACAAGTCATGGTGTCATCTTTCTTTACTGCTGCATAGAACTCCATGTGTGTTCTGTACCAATTTTCTCTATCCACCGGTCAGTTGGGGCGCACTTGGGTGGGTTCCAGTCTTTGCTATTGTAAGAAGAGCGCTGCAATAAACATGGCTGTGCATGCATTTCTCTGAGGGGGTAAGATGAGTCTTGTGGTAGTATATCCATGTGATGTGGGATGGCTGGGTCAGGTGGCATGTTCATTCTGAGTCTTCCAACGGTTTCCACCCTGCTTTCCAGATTAGTGGTTCTATGAGTTTGCAATATTCCCACCGCAGTGGACGTAGTTGTTTCCCCGTTCCCCACAACCTCCAAGCACTTGGTATCTTTGTTTTCTTGATCCTCGCCAGTCGCTATTGGATGAGATGATATCTTAAGTCGGTTTTAATTTTGATTTTCTTAATTATTAGTGACATTGAACACTTTTTAAGATGTTTCTAGCACCTTGCTATTCACTCCTTTGAATGTCTCTGTCTTCAGCTCTTGCTCTATAACTTTGGTGGGTCAGTTCTTTCGTTTTCTTTTTTCGTTGAGTTTTTTTAGAGTAGTTTATGTATCTCTGGAAACGAACCTGCTTTGTTGATTATCTGTGGTGACGTTCCTCCCACTCTGGGTTGGGTTTCTTTTTCCTTCATTGAGTGTTTCTTTTGATGTACCAGAAGCTTTTGCGTTTATGAGGTCCCCATTTGTCAATTTTCAACTTTAATTCCTTGCACGCTGCTTGTCTGATACTTTTAGCCAAGTCTTCTTTTCGCTACGCTCTAATGCTATGTAGGTGTGCCCTACAAGATTTCTGATTTCTTTAGTATTATCCACTTCCTTTTGAGTTTCTCAATCTTTCTTCCTATAGCTCTTTGCTTCGCTGCATTATTTCTTCCTTTTTCTATTTCAATATGGATCTTTCAGGGTTTCCACTTCCTTTGAGTTTGTCATTTTCTCCCTCTAGTTTTTTGGCATTTGTCATCTTTCTCTCTCTAGGTCCTTCTTGAGTTTTTCATTCTCTCTTTCTTGTTCTCGAACTTGTTCCTTTATATTCTTTGATTTCTTGAATATTCTGAAATTGTTCTCTAAGATCTGTGTCTTGGGCCATCCCCAGGGGGATATCCCACTGTAGGAATCTCCACAGGGATTGGTAGAACTTGTGTGGAATAATCCCGCACACTTTCCCATGTAGCCCTCTCATGCTGGAATGTTGATTTCCTTTTTTTGCCTGTATTCCAATGTAATCCCACAATGCCTCTTCACTGTTTGAAGGCTTGCTTTGCTGCTCTTATCAGTGCCTTTTGGATTGTTGTTTGATATTGTTTTTTCTCCTGTGCTCAGGCGGGCCCGGGAAATCCATCGATGCTAAGCTCTGTGCACCACACTCATAATCATAACTTTTAAAATATCTAATTCAGCTGGGATGTGGCACAGACCTTTAATCCCAGCACTTTTGGAGGTAAGGGGACAGCAGATCTCTGTGGTTCAAAGCCAGCCAGGCTTATAGTGAGCTCCAGGGCCAGCTGGGACGAAAGAGAGACCCTGACTCAAAAAGACAATTATAGATCTATATGATCTATAATACGTTCTATATATATATAATTCCATTAACATTTAATTTTTTACAATTATTCTTGTATGTGTATGAATGTACTGGTCTCAGCGAGGTCTGTGCACCTTCTTCCCGTGTGCAATGCCCAGAGGTCAGAGGAGGATGAGAATTCCCACTGGGTTCCACTGGATATGGAGTAAAAGCTGGTTTCGCAGCCGCCATGTGGGTGCTGGGGATTAATCCCAGCTCCTGCTCAAGAGGCGTCAGTGCATCTCACTGCTATGGAGCCATCTCTCCAGCCCCATTTCATTAATCTTTAAATTCTAATTCAGCCCGGCATGGGTGGTGTTACACCTTTAATGGCCCACGCATCACAGAGTACATGCAGGCATATCTATGTAGATAAATATGCACACAAAAAATCTTATTTATTCATTTTTAAATTTTGAGTGACTGCATGATAAGTGTGGTGTTTGTGTGTGTGTATTTGTTTCTTTTTGAGACAGGGTCTCCCGTTTTCACTCCCAGCTGGCCTGGACAGCTCACTGTGTTCACCAGCTGGCCTTGACTCACAGAGATCCACCCTTCCTCTGCGACTCCTGAAGTGCTGGATTAAAAGGCGTGTGACACCACACCCGTCCTTTTTTATTTCTTTAGTGTGTATTATGTATTTGCTGCATGAGTTGTAAGTACATTCATGTTGTTCAATACGTGTAGTGGTCAGGAGAGAACACTGGATCCCTGCTGTACCTGGACATGGTTTTTTTTTCCGCTTCCTATGTGGGGACTGGGAACTGAACAGGGTACTCTTGTCAGAGCATGCTAGTGCTTCTTTAACTGCTGAGCCATCTATCAGCCTGTGAGTCATAGCTTTTAAAACAACCAATGTTTTTTTATTTCAGTTCTACATTTCTTTTTATTGATTATTATATGATAATTATTTCTTTTTTTTTAAAAAAAAAGATTATACAAATCAAATCTAGACCCTTGTCCCCTCCGAGGCCCCCAACCAGACCAAAGCTCATGCATCTGCAAACATTTTTCATCTTTTCCTCAGTCTGTCTCCAAAATTTTCAATATAGAGCGTATCAAATACTTTCAAATATAATTGGAGCACATTTTGAGAATTTAAAGGGATGGGGGGGGGAAAGTCAGGTGGGTTCTTTCCTGTTCCAGGCCTTGTCAAAAGTAAAGTTACTTCCTAATTTTGGGTTAGTCTGGTTACTGAAACTTGACTCACAATTTCTAGAAAAGTCAAAAAGGTTTCATTGTGTCTTTATTCTATTTTAAAAACAAGTGACAAACAGTATCCAGATATTACTTTCACTGTTCCTGCCCTCTGCTTGAAGGTGAGATTAATTTTTCAAGTGTTCTTCCTAGAGGTGGGGTTTGCTCCACACCTACAGCAGGGCCTCTACCAGTGGGGCTCTCTTAATATCAGAGAAGGGACAGTGTTCCAACCCCTTTGATTATTTTCCTCAGGGAAGAAACTGTGGGCCAGTGGTGAGATCCATTCATAATCCTCTTACCTCATTTGGAGCACAGAGGGCAAGTTTCTCTTCATTTTTCATAGAAACTGAAAAACACAAGGCTGATGGGTAGAATGACAAAGGCACTTTGAGCGGGGATTTATTCTCTGCAGGTGGTGCATATGGTGGTAGCAGATATTTCAAGTTCCCCAGATGGGATTTTTTTTCTGAAGGTCTTCCATAAGACACTCACTTCTATGCACTAAAGAAAAAGCCCATATAAGCAAGGACAAAATATTTTCTGAGTCAACCAAAGAGTTTTGCAGATTCTATATTACACATTATGAAGTTTGGGAGCTTAAATTCCATATCTGGGGCATGCCATGGAATGCCACAATTGACTGGTTTGGAAGTCATCCTGCTTAGATGATTCTGAGAACCCCTGTTAGAATTCTCCTAATGATTTTACCACTTTTCAAGCATTTCCCTCAGTATTGTATTTTGAAGTTACTTTCTAGGTTGCTGTTATGTGATAAAGTCATTTTTTTCCAGGAGTTTGTCCACAGAAGTGGTAAATTATGTTCAACAACAGACATAATCCTGCTAAAGCCTCAGTACAGTTCACCTCCAGGAGAATCCGCTTTGGAGAAGAGGCTAGTAGATGAGGCTTGTTGCCATGGTGATCATTGGCTATGTTTATCCACAGACCGGACCCGTGCGAGTGCCGTTGCTGGTGACCATGTTCTACATTTCTGTCACAATAGCTTACGATTGTCTAAAAAAAATTAACGAATTTCCAGATCAGACTGGCCTTGAACTCATAATCTCCCTATCTTAGACTTCCCAGTACCAGACTCATAGGCACCAGACACCATATCAAGTTTCTCTCTACAAATTGTCACTGTGTTTCTAGAATTCATAAAGCATTGGTCTTATGCCTTCTGAGCATCAATTAAGAAATCTGAAATAGCTTTCTCTAGAAGCAACTCAGATTCAACAGTTTTTCCAAATATATGCAGTCACATTTAATATACGATACATATGCTATTTAATACCTCTCTGTATCTCTGTCTCTCACTATCATTGTTCTCCATAGACAGACTCTATCCTTTTGTAACATATACAGCTAGAAACTACATATCCTAGAAGCAATTGCTCCAGTTTTACTTTTTTTTTTTTTCGCCTGTTTTTTTTTTTGAGTCTTTTCTTTTTGAGCCCCAGCTGTACGAACTTGACTATGTAGATACGACTAGCCTTGAACTCACAGACATCCTGCCCGCCTCTGCCATAATGCTGAGATTAAAGGTAATGCACCCACCATGCCTGGCCCGAAAAATTTTAAATCTTTTATTTATTTTTGGTCTTTTCCAGACAGGTCTCCCTGTAATCCCAGCTGTCCTGGACCTCACTCTAGACCAGGGTGGCCTTGAACTCACAAAGATCCGCCTGCTTCTGCCTCTATCTTTTTAAGCCAGTCTGAAATATCCTGATGTCATTTTCTTCTTCATTTTTGAAAATATTGCAAAAAATGATGAAATTATTTTTATTTTTTCTCAAAGATAACAAAGGCAGCTTGATTCCAGACATGTGAGAGTGAATCACAGAGTTGGGGAGGGAAGTGCATTGGTGCTGCCCAGTAGAGAGCATGCTATTTTTTATTTTTTGCTATTTGTATTATTGAGAATAAGACTTTCATTTCACGAGTTATATTGTGAAAACTTTTCTTCTATAATTACAAAATATCTTTAGATTAAAATTATTATTATTAATGTAATTAACAGGGCCTTGCAATGTGGCCTAGACTAGCTTTGAACTTACTTGTGATCTTCCTGCCTCTGCCTCCCAAATCCTGGGAATATAGGTCTGAGGCCGCCACACCTAGCCTGATTACTTTTTCTATTTGAGCAAGTGTTAGCAATAAAATGTTTATAGATTAAGTACAATTCAGTTAATAGATGAAACATAAACCTTGACTATGGAGACAGGAAAATATGAAAATTGAATGATTTTAGGCTTGGTGACTGCAGTGTCCAGTTTTGAATCCAGCCCCGCTGGCTACAAGCTGCTGGTATGTAACCCTGAGCACGTTATCCACCGTTTTTGTGCCTGTTTCCTCTTTGGAAAAAGAAGGCAGAAACCATTACATCCTAAAGTTTTGGTGGACCTATCAAATTAGCCAGTTGCTGAGGAAAAATCTTGGCACAGAATGAGCATCAAGAAGATGTTAGTTATGCATTGTGGAGCATCTATCATATCACAGTCTGTTTGAATTGTGTGGCAGCACACTTTGATTTTAAATTTCCAATTTCCACAAATAAATGTCCATTGTTTAAAAGTTATCTGACTTCTAGAATTTTCCTATAGTAACCCAAAGGGACTAAGACAAACCCTAAACCTCCAACATACATCTAGATTTGAAAGAGAGAGAGAGAAAAAAAAAAAAAAAAAAAAGAAAAGAAATGGAAGAACATGGACAACTAGAACTAATTTTCTCAGAAGTTATAGAAAAATATCACCTGATAGAGAAATGGTCCACAATATGGTTTGCAACCAGTGTCAAGCTGGGCCTCATTCCCCTCTTTTATTACGAAATGGATTTTGTGTGTGCATGTGTGTGTGTGTGTGGTGTGTGTGTGTGCGTGTGCGCGCGCGCGCGTGCTGCAGAGATGACTCAGTGGTTAAAAGTACTGGCTGTCCTTGCAGAGTGAATCCTAGCACCCACATGGTGGCTAAAAGCCATCTGTAACTCCAGCTCCGGGGGATCCAGTGCCCTTTTCTGGCCTCTGTAGCCACTTTATATAAAACTTTATGTAAAAAAATATATGAGCTTTACATAAAAATTAATGTTTTTGGTTTATTTTTATTTTATGTGTATGAGTGTTTTGCCTGCATGGATGTAAGTGCTCCATGTGTGTGCAAGTACCCGTGGAGGTGAGAAGATGATGTTGGATCTCCTGGTCCTAGAATGGTTCTTAGTTACCCTGTGGCTGCTGGTCACCAAATCTGGGTCCTTTCCAAGAACAGCCAGTCCTCTTAACTGCTGAGCATCTCTTCAGCCCCATCCTCTCCTTCTGAAGTCAAACCTGAGCAAGGTGTAAATCAAAGGACAAATGAACAAAATCTCACAAACCCGTGCTGGAGCGCTGGCTATGGCTTAGAGTGCCAACTGCTCTTGCAGAGGACCCAGGGTTTGATTCCCAGCACCCACATGGCGGCCTGAGAACTGTCTTTACTCCATTTCCAGGGGAACCGACATGCCCCTTCTGCACATCTGCGGGCCATTGCACTACATGGTTGCACAGACCTGCTGCAGACAGTACATTCATATCACATACAAAAAAAATTAAAAAAAAAAAAAATACAACATAATGAACCTCAAAAGCTCATCTTCCTACCCCGACAAAGTTCCTTAAAACCAGCCTGGATTAATCTTCAGCTTTCTGGCCCGCTATTCCTTTGGATCCCTTTTTTTTTTCTTTTCTTTTTTTCAGTAAGCAACTTTGTTGTTTTCAATAGAAGGCAATCTGGCTTAACCCTCTTTTGATACTTCCCCCATTAGGTTACAGACAGAAACTGTTGCACTATAAACCCAAAACATTTTAAAATCAAAGAAAGTCATTTATAATGCCAGGGGGAGAATGAAAAAACAGGGAAATGAATAAAGGAAAGGAATGAAAAATCGTATTTAGCCGGGCCAGGTGGTTTGACATGACTTTAATCCCAGTGCTCGGGATGGCGGCAACGGCAGGTGGATATTCTGTGAGTTACAAGTTCAGATCTTGGTCCTGTGCTGAATGGTCTAGAAGAGTAGTTACAGGACAGCGGGGTCCGGTCTGGGGCCAGGGAGAACTGCTTTGCTTTTTTTGGCTCAAATAAGACAAACAAAAATATAGTTTATGAGTTGATTTTAAGTACTACTTCTTCAACAAGTATGAACCAGAAAGCATGTAAAAATCAGAATATATTGATAATTTATGAGTCACACATTACATTGATTTTTTCAGTTCGTTTGTCTTAATATTTTAATTGGTGAAACAACAAATACAATAAAATAGCTCTAAAATAAACTAATTAACTAAAATTACAATAGTATTCTTTCGTTCTTTCTTTCTTTCTTTCTTTCTTCTTTCTTCTTGTATGAACTATGTACTCGTCTGATGTAGGTTTGGCACCCAGTCTTGCAATCTTGGAGATCAGCACCGGTGAGGGTGTCAGAATTCCTCTGGAACTGGAAGTTTCTTCTGGAAGTAAGGGCCGCAGCGCTTTAAAGGCCTTAGCTTGCTTACGCTGAGCTTGCTTACCAGGAAGTTGACTCTGTGAATTGTCACCTCAAGCCCTTTTCCAAGAGCTGGGTGAGGACGTGCAGTAAAAGCCACCATCCTTTCCCAAGAGCTGGGTGCGGACAAAAGCCACCAGCCTTTCTCAAGAGCTGGGTGCGGACATGCAGTAAAAGCCACCAGATACTCCAGCCCGATGATGTCTCAACTCAGTGATCTTGCAAAAAACCGATCCTTCTGATGCCCACCTACCCTGTTTTCACCCCACCCCTCCTATATTTTCTTGCTTTCTTGCAAATATATATATATATACAACGGCTTGTGCTCAATAAATTTGGACCTTGACAAAAGCTAGCAGGGTCTCGCTGTTCTCTCTCGCCCATTTTTACAGGTCTGGGGTCTCCTTTGTGTACCTGCGGATTACTGCCCCAGCAGACAGGGGACATTAATTACTGCCCCCGCAGACAGGGGAACATTTGGCGTCCCACGTGGGGGCCGCGAAGTCCAGAGACCCCCCCCCCCCACCAGACAAAGAAGCAAGAAGAACCGGCCGGTCGAACACTGAAGAAAAGAGACGCCCCACCACCTGCGGAGCCAGGATCCCACTGAAGAAAAGAGATGCCCGCCGCCCACGGAGCCAGGACTTCACGGATGAAAAGTAAGTGATTTCTTTGTCTCATATATAAGATGGGCCATTCATTCGCTGTCTAAAGAGGCAACAGTTTATTCAACTACTTTAAAGACAGCCTTTAGGGATGAGATGAGTTCCAGGGTTAAGAAAAAAAAAACATAGTTTTAGGGTTAAGAAAACGGATCCTAGTAAAATTCTTTATATCATTGGTGATGTTGTCCTCGGGTCGTACCTTAATGGACCCATCATCCATCCCAAAAACATGGGAAAAGGTTATTTTATTTTTATTAAAATGAATTAGATCACTACCCCTCCAACAAAACGGCCTAAATAGTGTTCCTATTCAGGCTTTTAGTTATTGGAGTCTCATTATTGATATAATTACAGATTCTCCCCATTCGGCTCCACTCCTTGAAACTACAGGACAATTTTTTAAACCCCTTAGTCGCCCCCCCTCGTCCTGTCTCAGGACAACAAAACAACAAAAAAGACTCGGTCGCCCATGTCCCATCAGCTGTTTTAGATCAGCTGCTGGATCAGATGCTCTGATGATCGGAACCCCCCCTTTGGGCCGACCAGTTCCTATAATTAACCAAACCAAAATTCCCTTCCATCTACCTGCCTCTCTCCTTAAAGCCTCCCTCTTCTGAAAAAACCATTGATTCTCCTCAAATTTACCCTATAATAAAAACCCAAAAGTCCTTAACACCATCAGAGAAGGAAGACTTAGAGGAGGCGGCACCCAATAGCCAGCCAAACATGCCTGATGTCCCACCACCCCCTTACTTCCCTTTCCCTAATATAAAACCCCTCTTACAGACAAAAAGACAACTTACAAATCAAATTGCTAACCTAAAACAAGTCCTTGATTTACAACAAGAATTGTCCACACTAACCCTAGACATTCAACAGTTACAATCAAAAATACAGGTTGGTGGCGTGCCTGTGGCGCCACCCTTTTCCGCCGCGCCAAAAAATTAAAATAAGACAAAGGTCGCCAAAAAAAAAAATCTAAATTGGCTTTCCAAACTTTATCCGTTATTATTACCACTCTAGGCCAGCGGGGAATCCAAAATGAAAGTTCTGACCTACTGATTATGAAGAACCCCAACTGAAGAGCCCGAATCAGGTAATCCACTCAGGAGGATTAGAAGGAGGATTAGGAGGAGAAAGAGGAGGAGCATGGGCGCCCTTCACGGCGGCGCAGTTGCCGGCTGGAACGGCGCAGTTGCCGGCTGGAACGGCACCGCGAAGGGAGCCTGTCTGAAAGTGAAAGTGACAAGCTGATAGCGGTGGAAGGGAAGAGAGGTGGAAGATGATGAGGAAGGAAGATGAATTGATTCTATGGGCCACAGGACTACGCCTAAACGGTACAAAAACTTAATTACACAATCTCTAAAAAATCGTAAACTCTGTCAGTCTGTTGTATGTAATTGGGGAAAATAGCTCCTTTACTATAAGCCTCCTGGATTCATTAGCTGAGGGAGGCTATTTATCACCAGCAGAATGGTACCGAGTCACACAGGCTGTGTTTACCCGCCCACAGTACTTAACTTGGAAATCAGAATTCCTAGATAAATGTCAGGGATTGGCCAAAATAAACATACAAAAGCTTAATACCAAAAAGTGGACTTTCGACAAACTATCAGGTCAAGGAAAATACACCTTAGAAACCAAACAGACTCAGCTTCCTCCGGGATTGTTAGCTCAAGTGACTGAAGCCGCAATGGCAGCCTGGTGGGCTGTCCCCTCCGATAAATCCATTACTATGCCCCCTACAAAAATAATCCAAGGATAGTAACGAACCGTATGTTCAAATTGTGGGGTGACTTTTAGAAGTCGCTGAACCCCCCCCAACTGAAAAACTGAAAAAACAAAGAAACTGAAAAAAACTACTCAACTCCTAAAAATCTAAGAAATGAACCTGATTCCCTTCTTAACTTCTTAAAACAATTAGCTTATGAAACTGCCAATTCTGCTACAGGGCAGCACTCTGAAAGCGTCTACACTAAAAAAAATAAAACTCTTGATGAAATGATTAGGATTTGTAATGACATTGACTCCTTTGCCCACAAACTTTCTAAAGGAATTACTAAAGGAGTCACCCTGGCAATGGGAGCAAATCATAATAAGGTCAACAATAAAAAGCCATCATACTATAATCGGATAACAATAACTGCTTTATTTTTTTTTTTTATTAGCAAAGCAATCATCCATAAAAGGTAACAATAAATGCCTTTTTTTAAATGGGACAAAGAAGGACACTTTGCAAAAACCATGTCTACTTACAACCAAGCCAAGAGCCTAACCCTGCTGTTAGACTGCAAAAACCTTATAACCAAAACAAAACGACACGACGGCGGAGAAGGAGGGAGTCTTCAAGCTCCCGGCACCCTTCCCCGATACGACTGCCCTCTTATGCATGTAATAGATAGTAAGAAGGGAGGGAAGGCATTGGGAAAGAGTGCCATCAATATGATAGCGATTAGAGGGATAATATCTTCTGCACGACCTGCAGGGAGAGGAAAACGGATGGGTAGGGCCAGCCCCGGGGAAACACTTCCCTACCATAACCCTCTCAGGAATACGGGGCTTCCGGGGGGCTCTTCCCTGTCCAGAGCTACCCCAGGGATCACAGGACTGGACCTACTCTGCCTCTTTTCAAATACTAACACCTGAACAGGGAATTTCAAGTAAAGAAATGGGCAAATATGGACCACCCCTCAATATTGGATCTTTTTTTGATTCTTGGACAGTTCAATGTCCATTAGATGGACTCTGTCTCTTGTAATACCCAGTGGTAGATTCTGAGCTGCTACCAGGGACGAAATTACAATTTTAGCCTCTCCATCTGAGAGGAAGGTCCGCAAACCAATATAGAGTCAAAGAGAATACATTCCTGTCTGCGAAAACTCTCTCATAGTTAAATTCTCTCCTCCCCTTGTCCATTTAAAGTGGACAGCTATTGTGTAAGCACGGTGTTCCCTGCTCTTCCCCTAATGGGAGACTTCCTGTATAAACAGACAAAGAGAGGCCCCCTCACACCCAGGATCGTCAAATATTTACTGGGTCCAACAAATGACTCATGAGCGGCCCACCCTTACATTGGGATTGAAGAATGGAGCCGAAAAAAAAAGATAAAATATTTTCAAGGAATTATAGTACAGGCGCTGATTGTTGGGAGCTTGAGGTTACAGTATTGCCTATAAAACATTTGGCCCAAGGCCTGGCCCGTGTTGAACTGGCCTCTTGCCCACCACTCTAACATTCATCGTTTGTTTTTTCGCGGGACGTGTTACTCGACTTTCAATGCAGAGCATGAGTCCTCTAGCCCAGCCATTTTCCTGACAAAGAGCTCATGAGTCATCTTTCTTTACGACCTTGCCATAGAACGCCTATTGTGTCGATGCACCACATTTTTCTCTCATCCCTTCATCAGTTGAGGGGCATTGGGTTGTGTTTCACTCTTTGCTATTGTGAAGGAGTGAAATAAAACAGGCCCGTACATGTTATCATCTACTAGTGGGGTGGTCTTGGGGTACACGCTCTAAGTGTAATAACCGGGTTCGGGTGGCAAGTTCATCCAAGTCTTCCAAGTGTCCACATTGCTCTCCATAGTGGGCTGTTCTAGTTTACCATTCCCACCAGCACGTAAATGAGTGTTTCCCCTTTCCCCAAACAACTCTCCAGCACTTGGTCATCATTGTTTTTTCTGATCCTAACCAGTCTGTAGTAGAGTAATAGTACTTACAAGTTGTTTTGATTTATTTCCCTTAATTATGTGGTGTTGAACACTTTTCCGGTGGTTTCTTCTCAGCCANCTCTAATTCCCCACTTGTGACAGGGAGTATCTTTGGAAGTTGGAGGTCACGAGAAGCTGTTAATACTGTCACCTAAGGATGGGAACCTAGTTGGCTGTTGGAAAAGAAATGTCAGGAAGGCTTATCTTTCTCTTTTGGGCTACTATTTTGTTTCTTTTGGGTTTCGTACAATGCATATAATTAACTATTTCCAATTTTTTTTAAATCAATGAAACATTCTCTCCAAACCAGAAAGAATAGACTTGAATAGCCAGTGAAAGACAGAAGGCTATGAAACAATGCCATTCCAGTTCTGAAGGGAAATTGTTATCACATGGAATTCCACATGGAGTCAAACTATCAACCATTAAACAGTACAAAAATATTTAGATATTTCAGATATAAAAGCTTTGGAATATTCTCTCTGCTACAATTTCTCAAGAAGTTACTAGAGGGGCTGGAGAGATGGCTCAGTGGTTGAAAGTGCCTACTGCTCTTGCAGAGGACCCGGGTTTGATTCTCAGCACCCACATGGCGACTGAGAATCAACTTTAACTCCAGTTCCAGGGGAATCCGATGCCCTCTTCTGACTTCCGCAGCATTGCACGACATGGGTGCACCAACCTACATGCAGACAGAACACTCATACACATAAAAAAAATAATAAATAAATAAATAAATAGTTCAGTTCCATGGAAATGCTCTTAAAAAAAAAAAAAAGTTGCTAGAAAATATGTCCGAAAACTGGAAGCTAAAAACACAAAGATGTCCGTATAGAAAGTATTAAAGCCAGCCTAGAGAAGGACAGAAATCCTCAGGTGAAAGAGGACCCAGGATAATCTCTGTAAAACAAGCCTAACAGATAGCCAATCCTGAGTAAAGCAGGTCGGAAGTCTTCCAAAGAAACTTGTGAAGGCCGTGGAGCCCGGTGGGCCTGGAGGTCCCAGGCTGCACACTAGAACGCGTGCCTGTGCAGTTCCTGTTCCTGCTTGCTCTCAGATCCAGCCCATCCCCAGCTCTGTGTATTCAGTAGTAGAGATGGCCCTGCAGTTGACTTTCCCAGTCTCCCAGTTGCACCCTGACAGCAAGCCCGGGGAGCAGAGTGGAAAGCACAAAGGAAGGAAGCAGCCGTTTCTTTATTCCTCCATCTTGCGCAGCTCCTTCACATTTTCAGCATTTCCTAGTTTCTGCTGTCCAGGTGTGGCTGCCATGGCTTCAGACCCAGGGGACAGTGGAACCACATTTCTCTCTTGCCTGCTGTCTTTGACAGAAGAGCTGACTGTCCTTTTATGCTTTGCTAAATGCCTTGGTTCCTTCGTTGCGTGATTTCAGCTTCCCAGCTGCTTTCTGCATTCCAGTTCGTTGCACTAAATTCCCTTTGTTGCTAATTCTTGGTTTCTGTTTTCCTAATGAGAACTGACATAAGCTTGAACTGTAGAAAAGTGTCTAGAAATCTAAGAATAACAAGAAACCAAAATAATTAATATCAAAGACCACAATTTAGGCAAGAAAGCAAGTTTTTTCATATTTCGTTAGTTCATATCTTATTTTTATTTAACTGATCAAAATAAAGCGAACTGTTATTGTTATACAAATAAGAAACAATACAAATAATCTATTATTATTGATCTAATAAAGATTAAACTCGCTTGATTACCCAAACCTCATACCATATAGACTAGGTGACAGGATTTCTCCTATGACCTAACAGAAAAGATGCTCTTTTTATAATGCCAAGAATAAATTTTGCAGCTCTATTACAGAAAGAGAATATGATAAGGGTAAGAAAAGGAAAGGGCTTCTTCCCCTCCTGGCAACAAAAGAGGAAGAATGGGAGTGCAGAACAAAGGAGCAGGGGATGTCATCATGCCGTATGTCCAAACTGCCGCATTGCTGAAGCCTCGTTTCCAAAGACAGCAGGGAAACTGAGGAGATGCCAAAGTGCAGCAAAGCTTGCCCTTCTCTGTCTTTGAGAGTTTAGAAGGAGAGCATCCCTCAGACAGAGGCAGAAAGCAATCCAGGTAAATTTGACCGAAACTCTGAAGTCTAACTGGGAGCTTGTCAGATGAGACTGCTGAAGAAAACATGGGATTCCCAGAGCTGAAATGGACAGAGCACTCTGCCTGAAGTTCAAGTGTTCAGAAAGTTGTAAGAAAACCAAGGTGGAACCAAGTCAATGGAGTGAGGATACCAAGTCATCACTTGAGTTCAAGATACAACAAGCTCATTGCCATAATGAGCCCAAGCCCAGCATGAGATCAGCCTGACAGTACACCTCTAAGCATTAGACCAAGGTCAAGGAAATTCTGTTTCCCTCAGTTGTTTTTTAATGTTTAATTTTAATTTTTAAGTGTGCGTGTGCATGTGCGTGTGTGTGTGTGTGAGAGAGAGAGAGAGAGAGAGAGAGAGAGAGAGAGAGAGAGAGAATGAGTGCAGTTCCTGCCAAGACCAGAAAGTTACCAGGCACCCTAGAGCTAGAGTTTCGGGTAGCTGTGAACTGCAGTAGCTGTGAGCTGTGGTGTGGTAGCTGTGAACTGTGGTAGCTGTGAAATGTGGTGTGGTAGCTGTGAACTGTGGTGTGGTAGCTGTGAACTGTGGTAGCTGTGAACTGTGGTAACTGTGAACTGTGGTGTGGTAGCTGTGAACTGTGGTAGCTGTGAACTGTGGTAACTGTGAACTGTGGTGTGGTAGCTGTGAACTGTGGTAGCTGGGAACTGTGGTAGCTGTGAACTGTGGTAGTTGTGGACTGTGGTAGCTGTGAACTGTGATAGCTGTGAACTGTGGTAGTTGTGAACTGTGGTAGCTGTGAACCATGGTGTGGTAGCTGTGAACTGTGGTGTGGTAGCTGTGAATTGTGATAGCTGCGAACTGCGGTTTCTGGGCACCAGATCCATGTCCTTTGAAAGATCAGCTCATCCTCCTAATCAATAAGCCACCTCTCCAACCCTACTTTATTTCTTCCCCAAAGGTGCCAATGGAGTTTCAATAACCCTACCTCCTCCCAACTGATATTGCATTGAAATGAAACATACTTGGAAGCAGAATCCCTAAATACTTTAGCTAATACAAGATAAACTGTACTGCTAAAGAGAAAAATCAGCTTACTAAATTCCATTGCTTCAAAATGAATTATGTAAAAAAAATGAATTACGGTAAAACTGATTTATATAGGTTTTATGACTATCCAGGAGCTGTAAAGAAACTGGATTTTCTTGCACTTTGGAGTTTTGGTAGAGTCAGTCTGCAATCTCAGAACACGTTCAGTTGTAAAACAAAAAGACCGAAGCCCAGGGAGTTTAAATGTCTGAACCAAGGTGAAAGCTAAAAGTGGAATGGCAATTTAACTGCATTTGGCCTTAGTGGATATCTAGTCTCTTTGCCAAACTCCAAGAACTGTGTCTCTCTCTTCCCCCTGCACTTGGACTCTGGCTTCTCCCACTGGAACTTCAGTTAATGATGCACCTTTTCATTCTGCCCATCAAAACATGCTAGATGCATTTCATATAGATTTGGTTACTTCAAATTATACTCACCAGGGGCCAAGACATTGGAAAGGATACATGGAGATAAAGGAAAAGAAAGAACTGGAAAGAGGAAGGTAGTAAGGAATGGATATTACTGGGGGGGGGTGAGGATGGAGGGGGTGTTGGGTTGGGAGGAATGGAAGAAATACTGGGGGGCATTATGGAAGGCAGGGGAGCTAGAGAGACGGAGAGGGTGGGAACAATGGGAGTACCGGGGCTGGGGAAGGAGGGGGGATTTGGGAGGTGGGAAGAGAAGAAGAAAAAATAGAGATGATTAGACCTTGGGTAGCTAATGAACCCAAGTTCACTAGTGTGATGCCCCCGAGATTCCATGAGAAGTTCAAATACTCTGTTTGAACATTAGTGCATGGGTGGTGCAACCTGGGGGCTGTACAGCAAGGGACACAGTGCCAGACAGAGGACACCTCCCTTTGAATGGTTGGTGAGAGTGATCCAAAGCTCTTGATTATTTACCAGAAATAGAAAATAAGACCCTACATACAGCTCAGGACAGGACATGCTTCAGGAATAGGACTTAGATTAATGGAGCAGGAACTGACCTGGAAGCCTTCTACCTGAAGTTTAGCACTCATAATGCTAGATAATACACATTGCTAAGGAAAAAAAACCAATAAATGGTACAACTGAAAAGTCTAATAACCATAACGACTACACAGCAAACTACCTCTATTAGTGCAATCATAGCACTGTTGTCTTGGGGATGGTCAACAGCTATTGGACTTGGAAACTTCTCATTGGGAGTGCTCATGAGAGCCACTGTAAATGCAGACAAAAGCACAGGGCTGGAGAGGACACAAATCCTAGAGAAAACTCTATCAGTATCATCTCTCTAGACAAATGAAATTTCTTATCATAGCCTAAATATGGAATCTTACATTTACAGACAAGCATAACATACACCACTCATCAAAGAAGCTTCTCTTTGCAACAGATAGAGGCTACTTCAGAATTCCACAATTGGTCAGACATAGGAAAATATACATCTGAAAGATGTCCAATCCTAGGAGACACATCTACAGTTGGACCTCAACACCTAAGACTCCTGGAACATCATAGAATAAGGGACAGAGAGAAAATGAATGCATCCCTCAATTCTTCCCAGTAAAGCTTCCTTACACAATAGAGTGTGATGCAAACAGAAGGCCACAACTAGCCAAGCTTCAAAGAATGGGAGTCTACAGAATGTGTATCCCTGAATAGGACTCCTATGTCAAACCTCACTCAACCATGGCTCAGGGATCATTTCAGAAGAGGGGGCAGAAAGGTAGTAAGAGCCAGGGCTAGTGCATGAACGTGGGAAAGCAGTGGAAGCTTTCACATGTGAACTTGTGGCAATGTTGGCACTGGGCATGGGAACTGTGCCACCTCACAAGGTCTCAGAGTGGAACAAGAGAAATGGGTGGGGGACTGGCCCTGAACTGAGAACTACAAGAGACTGTGTACTGCTGGGTGAGGAAGAATATGCCTTACTTAAGATTTCTAGATGTGCTGACAAGACTTCAGTGGATGAATTTGCATGGAAGGACATCTGGATTCAAGAGCTTGACTGGATAGGGCTTGGCTTAGACAATGAAATGCATGAGTTCTGTTGGGGGCTGGGGTATGGGGGCACTGGGTTCGATTGGGAACCCTTGTATGAGATATACAAATGCTCAATAAAAAAGCTATACTCACAATCAAAAGTGTTAGGAGACTGAGTTATTTCACATTAAACCAACTATAAAAACAAACCTAGGAGGAACCTTATAGCCTCTGAATGGACATCTTTGGCAAGAATGGATTGTAGGAAGGGGAAACCCCATACCACACCCCTAGTTGAAGACTACTAGTAAGATTGATACAGGTTCTCCAGTTGAAGTATCATGATGACAGTAAAACTTTGATGAAAATACAGTGTCATCAAGTGTGGTGGCACATGCCTTTAATCCCAGTACTAGGGAGGTAGAGGCAGGTGGATCTCTGTGAGAGAGGGAGACCCTGTATCAAAAAGATAAAAAAGAAAAAAAAATACAATGTGTCACCTGACAGGAGACTACTTTTGCTTGGCATAATGAGACATGCCTATAATCACACTACTCTCGGGGTGCAGAGGCAGGAGGCGTGCCATGACTTCCCATGAGTTTGAGGCCAGCCTGGGGTACATAGTGAGTGCCAGGGCAGCAGAGCTACAGAGCAGAGTGAGTGTGTGTGTGTGTGTGTGTGTGTGTGTGTTTGTTTGTCCTTTAGGCACTGAGAGAGTATTTTTAGTAAGAATAATAATAGACTTCAGCACCTGCTTGAATCTATGGATAGTTAAATTAAAAAGGTAACCATTAGATGTGTAAGGATGCTAGACAGAAGGCATTCTATCCCTCTCAAGAAGTGACTTCCTTTTATAATTTGAGGTGGCCCTGCATAACCAAGACCTAATTAGGTCAACAATTGCTTTTCCTTGTATTTTAAAATAATTAATTGGATTTCTATTCCAAACAAACTCTGTAATTTATGACTTTCCCTCAGATGGTTTCCTGTCACTCTCACAGTACTCAGTGTGATAGATGACACAGATGAGCAGCCGTGGTTCCGAGAATTCAAGTGATTTCCAAGGTCACGTTACTGGAACATGAGGAGCTGGGACTCAAAATCCCTTTCCACTTCAGTTCCTTCCCGAGTTTATCTGATTTGCAACAGGGCTGTGGCACTCTAACCTTAACTGTGCCCCAGCAAATTACTCATACTTTTTCTTTATCATCAAAAAGTCGTTTGTCAGGAATCACTGTCAAAAACCCTTAATCTGCTGAACTGCATTACCCTTCTAAATTTAACTCGATACCAATTTATGCATAGACAGAGATTCTTTGGCCTGCAAGTTTGAGATTCTGAAATTTTCTGTAGTGCTTGACAGACCTTTCTGATCTATCACATTTTATCATACCAATGGTATTCTCTCAAAGAATGCATTGTAAAACAATAATGTCACCTGATTGATGTGAACAGATGTGACATGGGGCAATCAAGTTTCAGTTTCAAGACTGAAGGAGAATAACACCTGATGCCCTATCAGGTTCAATAAACAAAGATTCCATTGCTAAGGATACAAATATAATTTATAGGCTGTTTTCCCAAGTGGGAAAGAGGAGACATATAATACATGAAAAATAGTGTAGTGCAGATTTATCCACCGTACACGGGCAGGAAGTTTCCAGTGTCCAAAATCTAATATTTCCCACTGTGTTCCAGAGCAAAATCTAACCTAGCAATGCTAGTCCACATGGGAGAAATAATGTGTTTTAAGAAATAAATTGTGCCGGGTGTGGTAGCACATGCCTTTAATCCCAGCACTTGGGAGACAGAGGCAGGAGGATCTCTGTGAGTTCAAGGCCATCCTGGTCTACATAGTAAGTTCCAGGAGAGTTGGATCTACAGGGAGACCTTGTCTCAAAACGACCAAAAAAAAAAAAAAAAAAAAAGAAAAAGAAGAAAAGGGGGGGGTGGTGGGGGGTTGTGTTTGGTGGTGAAAGGTGTGGGGGTTGGGGGGGTGGGTGGGTGGTGGGGGGGTTGGGGGGGGTTGGGGGGGGTGGGGGGGGGTGTTTGGGGGGGTGTTGGGGGTGGGGGGGGGGGTGGGGGGGGGGGGGGGTGGGGGGGGGGTGGTGGGGGGGGTGGTGGGGGGGGGGTGGGGGGTGGGTGGGGGGGGGTTGGGGGGGGGGGGGTGGTGCCCTGGGCATCGCCTGGTGTGGGGTGGGGGGGGGGGGGGGTGGGGGTTGTGTGGGGGTTGGTTTGTGGTGGGGGTGGGCGGTGGTGGTGGGGGTTGGGGGGGGGGGGGGGGGGGGGGGTGGGGGGGGTGGGTTTTTTTTTTGTTTGTGGGGGGTGGGGGGGGTGGGGGTGGTTTGGGGTGGGTTGGGGGTGTGGGTGGGGTGGGTGGGTGGGGGGGGGGGGGGGGGTGGGGGGGTGGGGGGGGGGGGGGGGTGGTGGGGTTGGGGGGGGGGTGGGGGGGGGGGGGTGGGGGGGGGGGGTGGGTGGGGTGGGGGTGGGGGTGTGGCGGGTGGGGTGGGGGGGGGGGGGGTGGGGGTGGGGGGGTTGGGGGTTGGGTGGGGGGGGGTGGGGGGGGGGGGTGGGGGTGGGGGGGGGGTGGGTTGGTGTGGGGTGTGGGGGTTGTGGTTGTGGGGTGGGGGGGTGTTGTGGGGGGGGGGTGGGGGGTGGGGGGGAGGGTGGTGGGGGGTGGTGGGGGTGGGGGGGGTGTTGGGGGGGTGGGGGGGTGGGGGGGGGTGGGGGGGGGTGGTGGGGTGGGTGGGGTGGAGTGGGGGGGGGGGGGGTGGGGGGGGGGGGGGGGGGTGTGGGTGGGGGGGGGGTGGGGGGTGGGTGGGGTGGGGGGGGGGTGTGGGGGGTGGGGGGGTGGGGGGGGGGTCTTGGGGTGGTGTGGTTGGGGGGTGGGGGGTGGGTGCGGGTGTTGTGTTGGGGTGGGGGGTGGTGGGGGGGGGTGGGTGGGGGGGTGGGGGGGGGGGGGTTGGGGTGTGTGGGGGGGGGGGGTTGGGGGGGGTGGGGGTGGGGGTTGGGTGGTTGGGGGTGTTTGGGTTGGGGGGGGGGGGGGGGGTGTTGGGGGGGGGGGGTGGGCGGGTTGGGGGGGTGGGGGGTGGGGGGGTGGGGTGTGGGTGGGTGGGGGGGGGGGGGGGGGTCTGGGGGGGGGTGGTGGGGGGTCTGGTGGGGGGGGGGTGCGGGGGGGGGGGGCGTGTGGGTGTGGGGGGGGGGGGGGGTGTGGGGTGTGTGGGGGGGGGGGGGGTGGGGGGGTGTGTGGGGTTGGGCGGGTGGTGGGGGGGGGGGGGTGGGGGGGGTGGGGGGAGTTTTTTTTTTTGGGGGGGGGGTTGGTGGGGGGGGGGGGGGTGTGGGGGGTGGGGTGGGTGGGGGGGGGTTTGGGTTTGGGGGGGGGGGTGGGGGGGGGGGGTGTGTGGGGTGGGGGTTCGGGGGGGTTGGGGGTGGGGGGGGGTGGGTTTGGGGTGGAAAAGAGGGGTGGGAAAAGATAAAAAGACAGCGGGAGCACTAGTGACAGAGGGAGGACAGGCAGTTCCAAAGAAGGCAAGAGGATTTACTTGCGAAAAATAAGGGACTTTTTTCAGATGTGAAATTTAAATTACATTCTTTATTATTTTTTTAGTTAGTATACAAAAAATAGGTTTCAATATGACAGAAAGTGTCTACTATTATTGAGAGTATTTTTTATTTAGATGGTGAAGTTTTGAAAGAAGCTACACAATGCTGTTACCAAATATTGTGACCATTTCCTTAAAAGATCTTTCTATTGAGTTTTCATAACTTCATAACTTGGGCCCACATAAAAATATTGTCAAAATATGTTGAGAGTGGAATCAATCTTTATCCCCTAGAACCCACAGTAGGGCTCTCATATCGGTCACCATGGAACCCCTGGGATGTCTGCCTACTATTTTTAGATGAAAAATAAAATAAAACACACACATGCATGCATCATATGTATGTATGTATATATATATTTATTTATATTTGTCAAAAACTTTCCTATTTTTATTATCCATTGAAATAGATAGCATATATATATATTTATATATATGCCAAGTACTTTCCTATTTTTATTAGGTATTGAAATAGGTAACACTCAGATATTTAAGTATTTTGGATTTTAGTAAAGAGAATAATAATTACAGTGAAAATGTTTTGAAGTTTTTTTTTTTAATTTGGGGGTGTGTCATTTGTTGCTGTTTAGGTTTGTTTAAATGTGCTTTATTTGTTATTGTGGATCTGGAGGGCATGTGTGCCATGGTGCACATAGAGAGGTCAGAGGACAACTGTGTGGAATCTTTCCCTCCACCTTCATACGAGTGGAACTTGCTCCTCAGGCTTGTGTGCTGAGTGCCTTCCTCTCTAAGCCATCTCACCTGCACTGTTGTTGTTTTTGTTCTTGTTCTTTGTTTGTTTGTTTTGTTTTGTTTCGATATAGGGTTTCCCTGCATAGGCCAGGCTGAGCTCAAACTTAATCTTCCTGTTTCCACCCCCCAACCCCCACTGGGATTACACCAAGGTAATTGGTGTAAAAATCAGTTTAACCCAATGTTTTTAAAAACATATCTTCATTTTTCCTTTTTTTCCTCTGCTTTCTCTCTCGCTCCTGTTTTTAAAGGTGTGTCTGTACATGTCCACATGAGCATATGTACAAACCTGTGAATTTGCGCAGAGGCCAGAAGAGGATGTCAGGTGTCCTCTGTCACTCTCCACCTATTGGAGGCAGGGTCTCTCCGTGAACCTTGGGCTCATGTCTTCTCAACTAGGCTCTTCTGTCCCTACCCCTCTCAGTTGTATAGGACTGTCCTCCAATACCTAGGTGCCATCTTCCTGAGCTTAGCTGTGCCCACTTGCCTAAGATCATCACAGCTAGGCTTCTCGACTGCTGACACCCCACATAGGAAGGACAGGAAGAGTCACTGGACCCTCACCCGAGTATCCAGCCACACCTACCATTCCATGATGCGACTTTTAGCCTTGAGTTGTAAATGATCTGATACAAATGCTAGAGTATATGCGTTAAAGGAAGACTAAGGGGGGGGGCTCTCACCATTTCGTTCGGCTATGAGGATACTATCATCAATGCTTGGGTGAAGACTTTCTGATGAAGCTTTAGTGAGACAGCATCCATTACTGGAGTATAAAATTAGAAGTTCTAGGTCATCCTCAGTTACATGAGTATAAGGGACAGCCTCAGGTACAAGAGACCTTGTCTCAAAAACCGAGGAATGAATGAATGGATGGATGGATGAATGAAGTAGATAGATAATATATATAAATATATATAATATAAATTTAAAAATATAAAATTATATAAAATATAAATATATAAAATAAACATATGAAACTTTAAAAAATAAATAGCCACTGCTGGTAAGACCAAAAACTGCTGACGGACACGAACCATGAGCCTCTCTCCTTCACAGTCGCCCTCCATCAATTACCAGCCTGAGAAATTCACCTCTTCAGTTAACAAGGGGCTCCTGAGTTTCGTGGTATCTCCGAGGCCAGCTGCCCAGAAGCTCCTCTGCGGGGCCTTGAGGCTTGGCTCCATGGTCTGCTCCTTCCCTCTAGCGGTCAGCCCTGAAAGTGCAGCTGGCAGGACGGGCCCCGCTCCCCACCACAGGAGTGCTATAATCAATAGGCAAACTCCACCTGTCACCTCAGCTTCCAAGAGCAAAAATCTGCTGTAAAGAATTTTGAAAATAACACAGGAGATGAGATTGAAGGAAATTTTAGTGATTCACAAACAGTGTACAGTCATAGTTTTCATGACGCTAGGAACAAAAATGTACCACTGAGTACAGCTCACTGCATCCCTTAGATGTGATATTTTATCTATTATTTACTGGGGAGTAGGGGGGAGGTAAGACAGGGTCTCACTACGTAGCTCCACCTGGCCTGGAACAGGCTGGCCTCAAACTCACAGCGATCCACCTGCATCTGCCTTCCCAGTGCTGCTACCACACCTGGTCCTTAGATTTCATTATTATTATTATTATTATTATTATTATTGGTTTTTTGAGGCAGGGTCTCCTTTTAGTCCCAGCTGTCCTGGCGCTCACTACGTAGACCAGGCTGGCCTTGAACTCACAGAGATTGCCTGCCTCTGCCTCCCGAGTTCTGGGATTAAAGGTGTGCGTCACCATGCCCGGCCATTAGATTTATTTTTAATTAAGTTCATTTAAGCTAATACTCAAAAAGAACAACAACAAAAAACCCAATACATAAAGCTTTAATACTGCATACGTTAATGGATAACATGTGATGTTCCATTAGAGTTTTCAGTGTATAACGTTTAGGTCATTAAGACAGGGTCTCCCTGTAGCCCCAGCTGGCCTGGAACTCACTATGTAGACCAGGCTGGCCTTGAACTCACAGAGATCTGCCTGCTTCTGCCTCCCAAGTGCTGGGAATAAAGGTGTGAGTCACCATGCCAGGCTAAGAAGTGATCATTTTTTATGGTGAAAACTTTCAGAATACTTTCTCACCCTTTGAAAGGCCCACTTATTATTGCTATCTCTGATCATCTTACTGAACGTTCTGTACCAGAACTTCCAGCTCTGTTTAATGTCAGCATAGTCCCCATTGACTCCCTGAAAGTTGTCCTTAGACTTCAACATCTATAACATGACACATGTGAACCCTAACACATCACACATGTCACACACACACACACACACACAAACATATGAGAGAAAAAGGATAGCACAACAGGGCAATTGAACATATGAACCAACAGTGCTGGTGGCAGCATGCACAAGACCTGTCCAAGCCCAAGCAGACAAAAACCTAGCATGGATGGGGAGGTGGGCAAGAAGCCCCAGCCCTGGCTGAGGAGCTATTGGCTGTTATAGATGCTAGGAGAGGGAGAGTCAGTTTTCTTTCAAGATGTGACACCTCTTTTTTTCACCAAGTTCCAGGAGATGGACCCACACATAAGAGCATCTAGGGAACACAGATTATACTCAGTTGGCCTTAAAATAAAATAATAGTGCACAGAGCTTAGATCGGGGATTTCCTAGGACCACCTGAAGCACAGCAAAGAGCTGGAACCAACCCAAGTGCCCCTCAACTGACGCATGGATAGAGAAAATGTGGTACATCTACACAATGGAATTCTATGCAGCAGTAAAGAAAAATCACATCATGAACTTTGCAGGTGAATGGATGGAACTAGAAGATATTATGTTAAGTGAAGTAACACAGTCCCAGAAAAACAAACAACGAATGGTATCCTTCATCTGTGGATGTTAGCTCCAATTATCTAGTTGTAAATATTTCTTATGCAGGGCTGCTCGAGCTTTTGTCCAAGAATTTGGGAGTGATGCATATTGGAAGGAATAACAACAACAACAACAACAACAACAACAGAAAAGACTTTGTCAAAGAACTGACTGAAATGGTGAACTTCTGCTTGAAACAGTAAACTTCTGCATCGAGAATTTTGAGACACTGAGAAAAGGATGAAAAACATGTTTGGCAGAATGCATGAGCTCTGCTGGGGTGGGGGGGTAGGGAGGGGATAATGGGTCTAGATTTGATTTATAATTAATCTTATGTAAAATGCACAGAGCTTCAATAAAAAAATAATAATAGAGGACATAAAGTCTGGGGAGAATTATTAAGGTGGGGTGACCAAAATACATTGAATGGAATTCTAAAATCAATAATTTGGGGGGGGGAGTCTTTTTGCGACAGGGTCTCCCTGTAACCCCAGCTGTCCTGGAACTTGCTATGTAGACCAGCCTGGCCTTGAACTTACAAAGATCCACTTGCCTCTGCCTCCGGAGTGCTGAGATTAAAGGCGTGCACCACCATGTCCAGCTAATAATATATTTGTTTTAAAAAAAAGAGCATGGGTGGGTTGGGGATTTCTCACAGTATGACATAGAAGTTATTTGCTAATTATTTACTGAACCATACCAATATGTGACATACTCTTTTCTGCATGCATATTTTATTCACAATTAGTTTAATGATGTGGTTTATTACTAATCCTCTTTGATTGTGTTTAGGACAGTATAATTACAAGGAAAAAAACTAGGATGAACCCATTATTCTGTATAATTAACATATGCAAATAAAAAGAAGGAAGCTGGAGCATCAGGGGCTGAATTTCTCAAAAGACTGGATCTCTCAGCAGACTGACTGTGAGGGAGCAAGGTTTAAATGCTATTTTAATGTATCTTGCTTGTATTTTTCTTCTTGTACATGTTGAGAACTGATATATGATTTTTTTTCTTAATTTATTTGTGTGTATGAATGTACTGTCTGCATGTAGGTTTGTGCACCCGTGTCGTGCAATGCCGCGGAGGTCAGAAGAGGGTCTCAGATTCCCCTGGAACTGGAGTTACAGACGGTTCTCAGCCGCCATGTGGGTGCTGGGGATCGAACCTGGGTCCTCTGCAAGAGCAGTCGGTGCTCTTAACCCCTGATATATGATTTTTAAAAATAAACCCTTGGGGCTGGAGAGATGGCCTAGTGGTTAAGAGCGCCAACTGCTCTTGCAGAGGATACGGGTTTGATCCTCAGCACCCACATGGCGGCTGAAAAACCATCTTTAATTCCAATTCCAGGGGAATTCAATATCCTCTTCTGACCTCCGAGGCATTGCATGACATGGCTGCACAAACCTACATGCAGACAATACACTCATACACATATGAAAATAAATTAAAAAATTAAAAAAAGAAATCTCTTTAAAAAATAAAAATAAAAAAATGTAAAAATAAACCCAATATTTAAAACAACTAATAGTATACCTTCATGTTAGAACATGTTCTTAGCATGAGTGAGAAGCAGTTTTCAATCCATAGCACCAGAAAAATAAATTGTATTTAAATCCAAAAAAAAAATACTTTAGTAAATATTTAATAAATAAAGAAGCTCAAGCTTCCTTGTGTGTTTGTTGGATCCATTACCGTATATCAGCTTGTTTGATATTGACTCAGTCAGCCAGTGTCTCTGCTTCCAGGTGCTCTTTCTGGTTATCATTGTTGTGTTTCTGAAGATGAGCTGGGATTTGGCCATGGTAGTCTCTTCCAAGATGTGTAGGTACTATTTCCCCCAAGTAATGTCCTATCAAGCGAAAATTTCAGGTGATGACAACCACAAATTCAAAAATTCACAAAACAAGATCTTTTGACCAAAATACTTTATAACATTCCCCCCCCCACCTTTTTTTTTTCCTGTGAGAGGGTTTCCATGTAGCCCCCAGCTGGCATGGAACTAACTCCCCATGTAGACCATGATGGCCTCAGTCTTATAGAAAGATCCAGCTGTTTCAGCCTCCTGAGAGCTGGGATTGAAAGCACAAACCACCCAGAAAAAACTCATAAACTTTTACTCTACCTGAGTCAACAGATGGAATGAAAATTATTCATAGGTGAATGTGGAGGAAATGTGTTCACTAACTTAATACTTAAATAACTTTACCATTGATAATATACTCAAACATTTATATATACATATATATATATATAGTGTGTGTGTGTGTGTGTGTGTGTGTGTGTGTGTGTGTATTTTCAAGAAAAATTCCCCTGTAGCCCCAGCTGTCCTGGAACTCACTATGTAGACCAGGCTGGTCTTGAACTCACAGAGATCTGCTTATCTCTGCCTCCTGAGTGCTAGAATTAAAGATGTACACCACCATGCCCAACCAGACTGTGGTTCTTATCTCTAGGAGTTCAATTTGGTGCTTTACATTTTCTAGAGAGCACAGGCAGAGGTACACTAGGGCTCTAGAAGAGTAGTAGAAAAATGATAGACAACACCTCAGTGCCTGGGAATGGGAAAGGACCAACATCAAGGCTTGGGAGCCCAAGACCATGTACAGAATCAAGACCACAGCTGGCCACCAAGGGAAGTGGGAAGTCCATTCTTGAGAACCAGTCCTCCCAAGGCTAGGATCTGCAAATGACAGAAACCTCCCCTGCCCCAGGATCAGCCCAGCTTAATTCCCTCTGTAGCCAGGAGCCTGCCCACAGTAGCAACCTTCACTTTTAGCTCAAACTTCCCCTGCTTCCCTCTGCTTCAGCTGATAAGCTTTCTCTTCCTCAGTCTCTCCTTGGCCTGCTTTAAAGGTTTCTTCAGAGGCATCCTCTTGTCATCTTCACAGTCCAACGTGGCACCTGCAACCCCTTCCCTCCATCCAGATCCTGAACCCTAAGTTTTACTTTTATAATTGCAATTGAATTCTACTTTGCATGAGCATAATCACTTTACATGCAATGGATTTGCCAGCATTGCTGACATTTATTTAGTTCCTCACTTCTTAAAACAAAGAACAATTAACATATTCTAATCACTGCAAAAACCTTTTCACTGACCCATGGTAATTTCAAAGCTTTCTTACCTTCCTAATTTTAAGAAATTCCTCTGGGGGTTATTTTTCAATCCCTGCAACAATTCGTAGGTAGGTGAATGAATAAATAAATGAATCACTCTGTCAATCAACAGATGTTATTTATGGTTCCTATAAAAGAATAATACCCTTAAGAACAAATAGAACTGGCACCTGGCTTTATGAGACACATATTAAAAGAGTATACCTTCAAGCATCATAAAATGATGATTGGAACATGTCGAGGATTTAAAGAGTTATTAGAATTTCAACCTGAATGCAAAGCACCTCTCAGCTGCTTATAATAAACATATGTAAAAATATGGAAATTGTGATGAAAATAATATAATAAAAATTCTTGATATAAAACAGGCACTCCAAAAATTTGTTTTATGAATATATGAATTCTGATAGTTCTTTGAACTAATTATTATTTTAATAGATTTTCCTAGATCTGTTTCCTGTGCTTTTTTACATTTATATGTGCATATATGTATATATATGCACGTTATTTATATTACCTTCTATTCTGCCTTTATGGGTTTATATTATACAATATTCTTTCCTCCTAAACAGTAAAAGCTACTTTAAAATATTCATTTAATAGCTTCTTAATACATTTTGTATTTCTTAAATTTATAGTTCCCCTATTGTTGGATAAGAGGATTATTCAAGTTGTTTTAGCTTTGTTTTTCTTTGTTTCAGTTTTTAACGTACCTAAAAAGTTTTTATGAAAACCTTTATATTTCTTATTTCTTAACATTGACTTACAAGAGCTGTTAAAGGGTGAAATTATACAGTGTTCATACATTTGTTTCTTGAGTTGTCTTTATTTTCCTTCTTGTAGTGACAACGGCTCAGTCTGGAAAGTTGCCCTTCATCTCACGGAATTTGAGTAAGCTTAGCTCCATCTCTAGCTGCAAAACTATAAGATGACCCAAGGTGCTCTGACCATGTGATCTGGTCAAGGCAATGAGTCTCCCTCTAGTCTTTTCCAGAAAATTCTGTGGAAAACTAATCCCTGTGCATTAAGGCTACTTGCTATGAGAGAAATCCAACTCTCAAACAACCACAAAAGAAAACCTGTCCAATGCAAAGACATGACAGAAACTAGTAATGGACAGAGGTGTATTCTTAGTAACACCATTCTCAAAACTCCCTTTTAAAAATTATTTTTAAGAGGCTGATTAGGTGCCTCAGGAAATAAAGCCATTTGCTGCCAAGCCAGATGACCTGAGTTCAATCCCTGGACCAACATTGTAGAAGGAATGGACAAATTCTAGCAAGCAGTCCTCTGACCTTCATGCGCGCGCACACACACGTGCACACACATGCACACACACACAAATAAATAAATGTAAGAAAAAAATAACAAAATTAGAGATGAAAAGGATGTTAGTACAACAGACCTCTATGAAATCCAGAACATCGTTAGAAAATACTCTGGAAAACTTATACCCCAAATGAAAGCTGAATTCTATGAAACTATCAAAGAAGATCTAATACCAATCCTTCAAGGAAGATCTAATATTAATCCTTCTCAATTTGTTCTACAAAATAGGAAAGGAAAGAACATGAACAAATGTTTTCTATGAAGCCAGTATTATCTTGATACCAAAGCCAAGTAAAGATACAACAAAAAAAGTAAACCACAGACCAATTTCCCTGGTAGGCATGGTTGAAATATTTTCAGCAATTTGGCAAACCAAATTCAGGATTATGCTAAGATCATACATCATGATCAAGTTGGATTCATCCTGGGGATGCCAGGTTGGCTTAACATTAACAAATTAGGGGCTGGAGAGATGGCTCAGCGGTTAAGAGCACTAACTGCTCTTGCAGAGGACCCAGGTTTGATTCCCAGCACATGGCAGCTAAGAACCATCTTTAACCTCAGTTCCAGGGCAATCCAACACCCTCTTTTGACCTCTGCAGCATTGCACAACATGGGTGCATCTACCTACATGCAGATAGTACACTCATACAAAAAAAAAAAAATTAGCACACCATATAAACAAACTCAAGGACAGAAATTACATAATCATCTTAGTAAATACAGAAAATATTTTGACAAGTTCAGTATTTTTTCATGATAAAAATCCTGGAGAAAACATGAATAGATGGAGCATTCCTCAAAATAAGAAAGGCTATGCCAGGCATGGTTGTGCACACCTTTAATCCCAGAACTGGAGAGACAGAGGCAGGTAGGTCTCTGTGAGTTCAGGGCTAACCTGGTCTACATAGCAAGTTCCAGGCCAGCTGGAGACCCTGCCTCCAAAGGACCAAAAACAACAGCAACTAACAAACAAAGAAGCTGCTGTGGTTTGACTAAGAATGTCCCTTATAGGCTTTAAGTATTCAGACATTTTTGCCCCCAGTTGGTGGCACTGTTTCAGGTGATCTTAGAAGGTATGGCCATCCTGGAGGAAGTATGTCACTGGAAGCGGGGTTGAGTGAGTTGAACAAGCCTTGCCAGTCTCCAGTGTCTCGGCTTCCTGTGTTCATTGGAAGATGTGAACCTGAGCTTTCTGCTCCAGCCCCAGACACCATGCCTCCCCGCCACAATGGACTCTTAATTCCCTGGAACTGTCAATCATAGGCTCAAATAAAGTCTTCCTTTTATAAGTTCCCTTGGTCATCGTGGTTTTATCACAGCAACAGAAAAGTGACTAATACAGAAGCTATCTGCAACAAACAAACAACTTATAGCCAATATTGTATTAAATGGAGACAAACTAAGAACATTTCCTCTAACATCAGGAAGAAGACAAGGATGCCCACTCTTCTCTCTCTTATTCAATATAGTGCTCAAGTCTTAACTACAACAATAAGAAAAGAAAAAGGCATAAATGGATTAAAAATAGAAAAGGAAGAAGTCAACATATTCCTATTTCCAGATAACATAATTCTATACTTTAAAAACCCTATAAATCGAGATCTCCTGAGCCCAGCGGCAGGTCAGCCGCCCCCCCCCCGCCCCGCCAACTGAGATTACGAAGAAGCATCTGAAGGAGGCAAGCAAAGCAAGCCTTCAACACAGTGAAGAGGCATTTAGGACTCACATTGGAATACAGGCAAGGAGAAGCCCATATGCCAGTCTTTTTTTTCTTTTTTTTATTTTTTTGGTCATTTTTCCGAAAGACATTGCATAGAGTTTTCTTCTTATGGGTGACCCTTGCAAATATTTATATTGACAATCATATGACCCTCTATCCCCCCCGCTGTCCTAGAGAACTAGTCACTCTGAAAGACCAAACTGCCTGAACTCACAAAGATCACCTGCTTCTGCCGCCCAAGATGAGAACATAGATTGAAGAACTGGGCGTATGCACCGTTCACTCCTTTTTGGGTTATTCCGTCGTAACCCTTGCAACTGACTTGGCTTATGTTTGACTTGGTATTATTGTAACAGGGTTTGAGAGAGAGGGGTTTTGAAATTTTAATTTCATGCTTCTACAGGTGGGGTTATGATCCAGTTTTAGGCCAACACCGCAATTGGACAGTGAAGAATGGCCTAGCTTTTCTCCATCGTGGTCTTCTTGGTCCCCCTTGTCAATTTTTATGAAGAGTAGCTGCAACATGTATGTCTCATTTTTGGATCTTCAGTTTTGTTCCATTTGGTCAAAGCAGGTTCTGTTTTTTTGTGCCAGTACCATAGCTGTTTTTATACTATAGCCTGTAGTATACCGTTTGAGTTCCCCGTATGAAATAAACCCCTCTCACTATATTATTTGTTTTTCATTCAGCGTTTGCTTTGGCTATTTGGGGGTCTTTGTTTTTCCAATGAAATTAAGGATTTGTTTTCCAAGCCTGTAAGAAACCTTGGAGGATTTAATTGGATGGCATTAGAATGTGTACAAGAAGTTTTGGTAGAATGGACATTTTTACTATATTAATTTTCCAATCCATGAGCATGGGAGGGACGTTTTCCATCTTCTGATGTCTTCTTCAATTTCCTTCTCAGCGGGTTATAATTATGTTTGTTGTTGTTTTGAGTTGTTTGTTTGTTTGGCTTTATATTTTTTTTTTTTTTTTTTTTTTTTAGTTATTTTTATTCCCGTTTATTTTCTCTGTAGTTGTAATGTTGTTTATTTAAGTATTATGTATTTTAAATGTTTTTTAAATACAAAATGACTTTTGTTTTCTGTAACTTACTTGAAAGTGTTTATTTGCATCTAAGTAGTTTCTAGTCAGATTTTATATAGGGTTTATTTTTTTATATTTTTTTTATTTATTTATTACTTTTTTAACAACATCTGAGACCGTGTCGTTCCCGCTCCATTCCTTAACCACAAGCTCCCACCAGAGCTCATGCATTTCTGCCCAAACATGATTTCTCATTTCAGTATTTCTCAATATTTCTCCATGGGAAGTTACTGTTTTGAGCAGAAAGTTCAACCATCCCAGTCAGTTTCTTTGATGCAGTTCTTTTCTGTTGGCTGTTGTTGTTGTGTTGTTTAAATGTTTTTCCACTCTTTTTTTTTTTTTTACATTAATATTCAGGCCCTACACAAGAAATCGTTTACAACGTGGGTTATGGCGCTAGCAATCCCAACATATGAGGGAATAACATACGATCGTTGTTGTTTTTCTTGGCTGTGTGTACTCTCACTACACATGATGTCCTCTAGCTCCAGGCATTTTCCCTGCACAGCTCGTGAATGTCGTCTTTCTTTACTCGCTGCAAGAACTCCATTTGTGTAGAGTTGTACCTTGTTACATTTTCTCTATTCCACTCATCAGTTTGAGGGGCGAGTTCTAGGTTGGGTTCCAGGAGCTCTCTTGCTATTGTGGAGAGAGCTTACAATAAACATAGGGCCTGTCATGTTATCTCTGTGGTGGCGTAATCTTGAGGCGTACATGCCCAGGTAATGGGTATAACTGGGTTCGGGTGGCAAGGTTCATTCCAAGTCCTTAGGCCAAGGTGTTCTCCACACTGCTTTCCATCAGTGGCTGTATGAGTTTAGACATGTCCCACCCAGCAGGGATCTGAAGTGTTCGCCCTTTCACCCCACATACTTTCTCCACCACTATGGTATCATTTGTTTTCTTGATCCTAGCCAGTTTATTGCGAGTAAGGAGGATATTCTGTAAAGGGTTTTCATTTGCATTTTCTTAATGAATTAGTGATGTTGAACAGTTCTTTAGAGGTGTTTCTCAGACAATCTCTAATTCCTCGCTTGTGATGTCTCTGTGTCAGCTTCTTTGCGCCTATCATTATTGACGGAGTCGATTTGTCTTTCGGTTTTTTTCTTTGTTTTTTCGAGTAGTATTATACTACTTTCTGGAGAATCAGTATGCTTTGTCAGATGTAATCTGCAGTGAAGGTTATCCTCCCACCTGTGGGATTTCATCTCACTGTCCTGTGATTGTTTCTTGTTTAGTACAGAAGCCTTTTGAGTTTGATGAGGTCATTTGTCAATTCTGTTGACTTAATATCTTGTGGCAGCTGCTGCTGATTTAGAAAAAGTCTTTCTACACCTATATGTTTGTAGTCTGCTGCCAACTTTTCTCTTCTATCACCTTCAGAGTTTGGGGGTTCACATTGAGGTCTTAATTACCATCTGGAGTTGACTTTTGTAAGGGTGAGGCAGGTAGGGGTTAATTTCATTCTTCTACATGTGGTGATCCACGTTTTGGCCAACGAACACTTGCTGCTAAGATGCTGTCTTTTTCTCCATTGTGGTTTCTTGGCCCCCTTGTCAAATATAGATGGCTGAAATTGGGTAATGTGCTAGATTTGGATCTTCGGTTTTGTTCATTGGTCAGCAG
>VZQC01001918.1:64523-87211 GCA_009823505.1 Rhizomys pruinosus
AAAAAAAAAAAAAAAAAAAAAGCAAACATAAAAAAGGCAACTCCAGATGGATTAAAGACCTCAATGTGAAGCCCCAAACTCTGAAGGCGATAGAAGACAAAGTTGGCAGCAGCCTACAAGACATAGGTGTAGGAAAAGGCTTCCTAAATCAGACAGCAGCTGCGCAAGAATTAAGGTCGACAATTGACAAATGGGACCTCATTAAACTCAAAAGCTTCTGTACATCAAAAGAAACAATCAAGGGAGTGAAGAGAAAACCCACTGAGTGGGAGGAAACCTTCACTGCAGATACATCTGATGACACATTGATTTCTAGAATATATATACTACTCAAAAAACAAAGAAGAAAGAAAACAAACGACCTACTCAAAAGATGGAGCAAAGAGCTGAACAGAGACTTCACAAGTGAGGAATTAGAGATGACTGAGAAAAAAAAAGTGTTCAATGTCAGTAATAATTAAGGAAATGCAAATTAAAACCACTTTAAGATATCATCTTACTCAAATAAGACTGGCTAGGATCAAGAAAACAAATGATACCAAGAGCTGGAGAGGTTGTGGGGAAAGGGGAACACTCCTCCACTGCTGGTAGGAATGTAAACTGGTACAGCCACTATGGAAAGCAGTGTGGAGAACCCTTGGAAGACTCAAATGGTACCCCTCATCTGTGGATGATTACCTAATTGTATGGCAAACTGAGCAACGTCAATGTGATCTGAAAACAACTGTGCTCTTATATTGTAGAATCCCTTAAAAAATAAACAAAGAGGAAAAAAAAAACCAACAAAAAAATAAAGTACCAAGGAATAAACTAGAAGTAGAAGACATCTACAATGAAAACTTTAAGACATTGTAAAAAGAAACAGAGAAGACACAAGACAATAGAAAGATCTTCCATGCTCCTGGATTGGCAGAATTAATATTATGAAAATGGCTATACTACCAAAGTTAATCTACATATTCAATGTGATACCCATCAAAATTTTGATGGCATACTTATAGAACTAGGAAAAAACACCAAGAATTCATATAAAACCAGAAAAAGACATAAATATCCAAATGAATCCAGAAGAAGAAGAACACAGCTGAAGGATTCACAGCACCTAACTTGAAATTATATTGCAGATCTACAGTGACAAAGAGAGCTTCTACTGAAGTTAGAAACAGACAGGCACACCAACAGCACAGATCAGAAGACCCAGAAATAAATTGACGAAGTTGCAGCCACCTTTTCTTTTCTTTTCTTTTCTTTTCTTTTCTTTTCTTTTCTTTTGTTTTCTTTTGTTTTCTTTTCTTTTCTTTTCTTTTCTTTTCTTTTCTTTCCTTTTAACCAAAATGGCAAAAACATGCAGTGGAAAAGAGACAGCCTCTTCAACAAACGGTGTTAGAAAAACTCGATATCTACCTGCAGAAGAATGTAATTAAATCAATATCTCTCACCTAGTGAAAAAAAAAAAAAGGGAACTCAAAATGAATCAGAGAACTTAATTTGAACTTGAAATGCTGGGGCTGGAGAAGAGTGCTGGCACTGGCTGCCTTGCAGAGCACACAGTTTCGGTTCCCAGCACCAAGACTAAGGCTAATGACCATTCATAACTCCAGGTCCAGGGAATCTGATGGCCTCATCTGACCTCTGAGGGCATTGCACATGTAGTCAAAACATATACATAAAAATAAATATGTTATCAGAAGATAACTCGCTAATTTCTTTCATTTTTAAGAAAAAAACTTATTTATTTATTTATTTATTTATTTATGTCTTTTTGAGACAGGGTCTCCCTGAAGCCCCAGCTGTCCTGGAACTCACTATGCAGACCAGGCTGGCCTTGAACTCACAGAGATCCACTTGCCTCTGCCTCCCGAGTGCTGGTATTAAAGGTGTGCCCTACCACACCTGGCAGAAAAAAAAATTTTTTTTTTATTTTTTTTATGTTTGTATGTGTATCAATGTACTGTCTGCATGTAGGTTTGTGCATCCTTGTCATGCAATGCCTCAGAGGTCAGAAGAGGGTCTCAGATTCCCCTGGAACTGGAGTTCTACTGGAATTGGAGTTACAGAAGGTTCTTAGCCACCATGTGGGTGCTGGGGATCGAACCCGGGTCCTCTGCAAGAGCGTCGGTGCTCTTAACCGCTAGGCTATCTCTCCAGGCCCAGAAAAAGTTATTTTAAAAAAATTATAATTTGCACACATAGCAGCAACACCGTTCTTGTTATTATACATTGCTATCTTAAAATCACTACTAATTTTGTAAAAAAGTATTATTTTTAAGAAAATGTTGTAATGCTGGGGATTAAACCCAAAGTCCCACACTTAGTAGACAAGCCTCCTAGATAATTTACACCTGTAATGGTTATTTATTTCTTAAATAACTACTGGAAATTTTAGAAATATGTTAGCTATTTCATCTTATTATTCAAATACTTTGCCCGTATATGTATTATTGTTATTGATGGTATTATATGCAATCTGAATTAGTTTTACTGGGTTTTCTTACTAACCTTTATTTTCTTATATGTATTATAAATGTTTTATTGTATTGATACAAAGGAGAAACAAGGTCCCCTGGAAGGTTCTTAATCTCATTCATAAAAGAATTTAAGAATGGATTCAAATGGAAGTTTTAAGACAATTTTATTAGAATTTAAGGAAAGAATCCTTACATCAGGCAAGCTGAAAATCTCAGCAACTGTCTTGAGGAGGAGAATGGAGGGGAGAAGGAAAAAGGCCAGGAAGCCATGCCCAAGTGATCGTCAGACAGCACATGGCAGAATCAAAAGGCAGGGAGAAAGGCCACGTAGATAAAAAGGGAGAGAAACCCATAATGTTGGGGCAACCCAAAGGGTTAAGGAAATCAGATATAAAGAAGATATATAAAGAGATATAAAGAAGAAAAAGAAACCAGGTGTGGTGGTGCACTCCTTTAATCCCACCACTCAGGAGGCAGAGGCAGGTATATCTCTGTTGAGTTCAAGGCCAGCCCAGCCTACATAGTTTTGTTGGGAGCTATGGCCATTAGAAAACGGTCTTGCCACAGCTATCTAGAGCCACCTTAGGTTTCTGTTTCCCCAAGGCTCACCCATTTAGCACAAAGTAGCTGACCAAGATTATAGTTAACCTATTAGGACAGCATGCCCTGTTTGACAAGAACACCCCGCTTCTTCTTGGGAATTCACCCACCCATAACCTTCCCCAGAGAACAATAGGCAGTTAGGTATCCTAGCAACCTAATGGCCTTAAACTATGCCAACTGGAGCTGTTTCCTCCTGCTCGCTCCAATATATACTGCCTTACAAAAATAAAATTTGAGACCTTGATCAGATTCTTGTCTTGGTCTCCTTCTTTGTGTCTGGTTTGTCTCTCATTCAGGTTACCTTCTCCTTGGGCCCTTGTTGAAGACCCCGTGGGATGGGGCATAGTTTCAGGGCAGCTGGGGCTACAGGGAAACGCTTTCTCAAAAAGTCCAAAAAAAAAATCAAAAATTAAAAAAAAGAAGAAAAAGAGAGAGGGATTATGCATTTCTGAGGAATCTGGAAATTCAGACAGGACATCTGTGACCCATATCCACAAGAATTGCCCTGCAGGGTGGGATTCCAGGTGGAAAAAGCTCAGCATCTTATTAGCACAATAGGTATTCTGCCCACCTCTTTAGCATAAGTTAAAGTTAAAACTCTCTTGGGGGTGGTCCTGTGACCAAGTGACCTGGCAAAATTGGAAGTTGGGTCTTTATCCAAGTCATGTTCTATGCTGACCAGCCCTCTCTCTGGGACCTGTTTGCCCCTGTAATAGTATTGCTAGGTTTCCATGTATGTAAGCCTATTTCCCTGCTAGGGAAATTTCTGCAACTCAGAATTGATAAAAATCCGCTTTGAAAACTGAGCATGTCTTCTGTATATTCTTATTTAAGTAGAAAACATAACTTTATGAACACTGAGCACACCATGTCTTTACATATTCTTGGTGCCATTTCCAATAAAATAAATATTGCTGTTAAATATGAACATGATAATATAAATATTTCCTATCACTCATACACTTTTTTTGAGTTTATCAGAAGCAGTAATGGAATTCTCAAGGAAAGACAGTTTAAATGATGAAAAGGCTATTAACACTACTTTTATTAAGTCTTTAAAATTATGGCAACAGGATTATACAACCTCTTATAAAAGTCAAAGACAGCAAGTGCCATCAACCTGAGGCAAATTTAATTGAACCCTCTTAGCACATCATATCTAAGCGGCTCCTCCAGCGACAAGTTCTCTAAAATTGCAATCTCGTCCAACATGTTCATGCCACACTACTCGAGAGGGAAAATGGAACTCCTAGAATTATTGCCATCTTCATGGAAGTGAGTGAAATGCCTTTTCAGCAAAACACTTCTAGCCTTCTTTAAAAAAATCATCAGCTTGAATATTTGGCTATACATATTATGTCTTTGGACAAAGTCTATATACATGACTATACTAATATGAAACCACCAATTGGTGAAAAGAGCCATTATTTTTCTCCTTTGCTGAATGTGAGCAGTGCACTGTGTCTCATTATCAAAGAACAAGATCCTGCAGATACCCAGACCATTGCCAGTTTATTTCCTTAGTAGGAGCGGATGGGTTCTTTGCCTTTATCATCCACTGAGATGTAAACACTTTAAGGTCAGGCACCCCCACAGTATTCAACGCTATATCCTCAGCACACTGCAGTCCCTGGACCCTGGCAACCAGTGGCAATTACTTATTTTAATATATAGATAAGTGAACAAGCAACTGGAAAAAGCCAGCTCTTTCTTAGTTTTGTAGGGAGAAGTAGTATATTGCACTGAATTATAGCTCTATGCCATTTTGGCATCAATCTTAATATGCAATGATTATAACGATAACATAGAATAGATTAATGGAGTTCTTACACAACTACATTTTGGCCTATCTTTGCTCCACTTTAATCCTTACAATGAACCTGTTGTGAATATTATTATCACTTCCAATTTACAGGTGAGAAAATTAAATAAAGTGAACTGTGGAGAGAAATAAGGACAGAGAAGCCCCCTCTCCAACTTCTCTACTATTTTAATGATTTGTTCAAGATCACCTTGTGCTTTAACAACACAGCCAAGATTAAACCCAGATTTCAGGCTGTCAGATCCAAACAGTTTCCTCAGATCCAGTGATAAGACTAGGAAATAGAAACCAGTCAGTCGAGACCCTGAAAATGAACAGTTCTAATTCTTGTGCTTGGCCAGAACCTGGTAATGTCCTGGTCTAAGGCTAGAAATGTTGGAAGTAAGGTCTGGCTCCTCGGGTGGTTTCTCTTTATCTCTTTCCCAAATGAGTACCCCTGACTGAAAATAGCCTGTGAAGATGTGGTTGAAACTGATAGGCCCCTGGACACTTTGTGGTTGGACCAACTAGACTGACCCCATTTTCTTGTCATAAATCCTTTAAAAAGCCCCTGGACTAGAAGCTCGGTGGTACCCATTTGCTGGGACCCACTCCTGCTACAAGGGAGCTCTGCCTTCTTTTTCTTATGATAGGGTATAAGAATATAACTTTCGACCAGGCATGGTTACATACGCCTCTAATCCCAGTACTTGGGAGGCAGAGGCAGGCAGATCTCTGTGAGTTGTGAGTTCAAGGCCAGGCTGGTCTACATAGTGAGTTCCAGGACAGCTGGGGCTACAGGGAGACCTTGTCTAAGAAAAAAAAGAAAGAAAGAAAAAGAAAAAGAATACAACTTTCTTTAAAAACTCACCCTGTGTGGTCCATTATTTTCATTACTTGAATTTTCTGGATTGTGAAACTTGGAGCCACTGATGCGATGATAGTTTTGTGTGATGTGAGTTTCTGGTGCGGGAGTGACTTTTATTAATGGACATAATCTGGACTAATAACTTTTAATCAACCCCTGAAAAACTGTGTGCTCTTGTGTCTTAGGATCTTGGTACCTGATCTTGTTTCCCAGGCAACCTCAATTTGGTACTGTACCCCAAAAGATAATGAATGAATAAATGAGGGTATGCTTGAGAGTTATAACAAAGTGCCGAAAGGCAGCATCCCATCTTTTGTGCACAGTAGAGATTGGGAAGGACATGTGACCTTGGGTAAATGAAATATTCTGGAACTAGGGATGAAAAGACAAGATGATCTGTTAAAATGAGAGTGGGAGCAAGCATGTACTTCCCCACTTTAAGCTGGAGAAGCTATTTTGAATAAAATTATGGATGGGGCTGGTTTTCACACATAGTTCCAGAGACAGTGTTCTAGCAACAGTTCCAGGAGACAGGTGGTTGTAAAAACAAGTAAGGGAACAAATATCCTCTGAGTTCCCACCTACTCTTGAAAACTAAATTTAAGAGTTAGGCTATTTATTCAGGTAATTATAATTTTGGGATAGTAACATGGCATTCTGGCACCCTAACTGGTGAGTTAAAACACACTCCAGGTCAGCAGGAAAGCCTCTGTGGAACTAAAGGACTCCACTTCCCAGCCGCCAGAGGTGCTTTGCCATACTTCAGAATCACCCGAAGATCTTTGAAAATATAGATCCTGGGGAAGGAGATGGCTCAGCAGGTAAGAGGCCCTGGACTCAGCTGCTGGAAGTCATGTAAATGAAGGACAGAAGTGACTCCATAAAGTTATCCTCTGACTGCCACACAGTGGGTGATAGTGTGAGCACACGTGTGCATGCACATCCAAATGAGAGAGGACAGACAGACAGACAGATAGAGCGACACAGAGAGTCAGAAAGTGAGAGAGACAGAGAGAGACAGAGACAGAGACAGAGATACACACAGAGAGACAGACAGAGGCAGAAACAAAACAGAGACACAGAGACAGTGAGAGAGACAGAGAAAGCACAGACTCTTTCCAAAGACTTAGATGTAGCATACCTATTGTGGATTCCAGTCATTTGCATTTAAAATAAATTTAGCAAAACCTGTGACCCCAGAACTCATGAAGTGGAGGCAGAAAGTTCAGCTACACAGTGAGTCTATGGCCAGCCTGGGCTAATGAGACCTGTCTCAAGAAGCCAAAATAATAATAATGATAGTAATGAAATAAGTTTACCAATTATGTATCATTTTTGCCATTCCATACCAATTTATCTATTAAAAAGTTAGTGGGTGGCTGGAGAGATGGCTCAATGGTTAAGAGCACTGGTTACTCTTACTTTGATTCCCAGTACCCACGTGGCTAGCAGCCATCTGTAATTCCAGTTCCAGGGGATCTGATACTCTCTTCTGATCTCTCTGGGATTGCTGGATGTGGATGCACTTATACAAGTGCAGGCAATACACTCATACACATTAAAGAAAAATAGTAAATCAAATAAATAAATAAAAAGTTTAAAGTTACTGGGGCTCTAAGGACCCATAAAAACCTTTGGTTAAGCCAGGCATAGTTTAGTCCCAGCACTCAGTAGGCAAAGGCAGGTGGATCTCTTTGAGTTCAAGGCCAGTCTGCTCTACATGGTAAGTTCCAGGCCAGGTAGGGGCTACAGAGAGACCCTGTCTCAAAACAAAACAAAACAAAACAACAACAACAACAACAACAACAACAAAACACCTTTGGGTAGGCCAGGCCAAGATTTGAAAGGTAACAATGCTGTTCATTATGCCGTGGGGGCAGCTGTCTCAGCATTGTTGCCCCTATCTGCTAAAGAAAGGTTTAAGACTTTCACAAGTAAACTGCAGACTTTGAAGATTTTATTCCGGCTTGGTTTCTAAAGGAAATCAGTGCTAAGACTCTTAAGAATAAGAATTTATAGCTGGGCATGGTCGTGCACGCCTTTGGTCCCAACACTTGGGAGGCAGAGGCAGGAAGATCTCTGTGAGTTCAAGGTCAGCCTGGTTTACATAGCCAGTTGCAGGACAACTGGGGCTACAGGGAGACCCTGTCTCAAAAACACCAAAAATGCCAAAAAAGCCAAAAATGCCCCCCCAAAAGTATAAGAACTTACAACTGCAAATGTCACCCATTTATAAAAGCAAATTCATACAAGACTGGTAGAATGGTATCTACTTTTGGAAGCATTTTTCTTTCTAATTTCCTGGAATGTTTTACTGTCAATTTCAAAGTTTAAAAAAAAATAGCATGATAAGCACAGGCATTTGTACACACCATCAATTACCTTTGGGAGTTTTTCAGTAAATATGAAGGCTGAGTAATGAGAAAAGCCACTACGAAGAGACTCAATTCTATCTATCCACTGACATTGGTTTTCCAAATGATAGCTTACCAAATTATGTGATGCATGAATAAAAATGTGCCTTTGAAAATTAGTTGCATTGTGATTTGATTTTGTGTTTGTGAATTTTAAGAAGATACTTTTCTAGCTTATCAGTCTGATTCACTGTGTAGGGAATTCTTTAGAGATTGAAACTAGGTTGGGGGTTGGGGAGATGGCTCAGTGGTTAAGAGCGCCAACTGCTCTTGCAGAGGACCCAGGTTCGATTCCCAGCATTCACATGGCGGCTAAGAGCCGTCTTTAAGAAGGGCATGGTGGTGCATGCCTTTAATCCTAGCACTTGGGAGGTAGAGGCAGGAGGATCTCTGTGAGTTCCAGGCCAGCCTGGTCTACAGAGTAAGTTCCAGACCAGCTGGGGCTATAGGGAGACCCAAAAAAGACAAGATCTACTCAGAGGCTCAAGCCTTTCTACAAATGTGAGACTAGAGAGGAAAAGAAGGAAAAGGAGGGAGGAGAAGAGGAGGGGGAGAAGGAGGAGGAAGAGGAGGAGGATGAAGGAGGGCGGAGAGGGAGAACTGGGAGAAGGAGGGAGAGAAAGGTGATTCCATGCAAAATGTTAAACAGAAAGATAAAGGATAAGAGACCTGTATTTTAGTTTTGAATGTGTAAGCTTAAGTTCCTAGAATAAGCAAGAAAATCAGCACCCTGTTAAAGATGCTCCAAGGCCAAGTGACTGAATTTTGAAATTATAGATGGTTAAAATCTTCTAGACTTGAGCCAAATTACCTTAGGCTATTTTCAGTCCCTTTGGAAACCATTCATTGTCCTCCCCTATGTCTAACATAACACCTAGTATCTGAAACCTATAATCCAGTTTTCTCTGTAACCAGTCTAACAGTGGCCCGCACCAATATAGTAAATAAATGCCTTGGCACAGTCANATGCATGGTGATCATAGTCATCCCTGACTGCCCTCTCTCACCTGTTGACAGTTTGACACATGTGTACAATGCATGGTGATCATAGTCATCCCTGACTGCCCTCTCTCACCTGTTGACAGTTTGACACATGTGTACAATGCATGGTGATCATAGTCATCCCTGACTGCCCTCTCTCACCTGTTGACAGTTTGACACATGTGTACAATGCATGGTGATCATAGTCATCCCTGACTGCCCTCTCTCACCTGTTGACAGTTTGACACATGTGTACAATGCATGGTGATCATAGTCATCCCTGACTGCCCTCTCTCACCTGTTGACAGTTTGACACATGTGTACAATGCATGGTGATCATAGTCATCCCTGACTGCCCTCTCTCACCTGTTGACAGTTTGACACATGTGTACAATGCATGGTGATCATAGTCATCCCTGACTGCCCTCTCTCACCTGTTGACAGTTTGACACATGTGTACAATGCATGGTGATCATAGTCATCCCTGACTGCCCTCTCTCACCTGTTGACAGTTTGACACATGTGTACAATGCATGGTGATCATAGTCATCCCTGACTGCCCTCTCTCACCTGTTGACAGTTTGACACATGTGTACAATGCATGGTGATCATAGTCATCCCTGACTGCCCTCTCTCACCTGTTGACAGTTTGACACATGTGTACAATGCATGGTGATCATAGTCATCCCTGACTGCCCTCTCTCACCTGTTGACAGTTTGACACATGTGTACAATGCATGGTGATCATAGTCATCCCTGACTGCCCTCTCTCACCTGTTGACAGTTTGACACATGTGTACAATGCATGGTGATCATAGTCATCCCTGACTGCCCTCTCTCACCTGTTGACAGTTTGACACATGTGTACAATGCATGGTGATCATAGTCATCCCTGACTGCCCTCTCTCACCTGTTGACAGTTTGACACATGTGTACAATGCATGGTGATCATAGTCATCCCTGACTGCCCTCTCTCACCTGTTGACAGTTTGACACATGTGTACAATGCATGGTGATCATAGTCATCCCTGACTGCCCTCTCTCACCTGTTGACAGTTTGACACATGTGTACAATGCATGGTGATCATAGTCATCCCTGACTGCCCTCTCTCACCTGTTGACAGTTTGACACATGTGTACAATGCATGGTGATCATAGTCATCCCTGACTGCCCTCTCTCACCTGTTGACAGTTTGACACATGTGTACAATGCATGGTGATCATAGTCATCCCTGACTGCCCTCTCTCACCTGTTGACAGTTTGACACATGTGTACAATGCATGGTGATCATAGTCATCCCTGACTGCCCTCTCTCACCTGTTGACAGTTTGACACATGTGTACAATGCATGGTGATCATAGTCATCCCTGACTGCCCTCTCTCACCTGTTGACAGTTTGACACATGTGTACAATGCATGGTGATCATAGTCATCCCTGACTGCCCTCTCTCACCTGTTGACAGTTTGACACATGTGTACAATGCATGGTGATCATAGTCATCCCTGACTGCCCTCTCTCACCTGTTGACAGTTTGACACATGTGTACAATGCATGGTGATCATAGTCATCCCTGACTGCCCTCTCTCACCTGTTGACAGTTTGACACATGTGTACAATGCATGGTGATCATAGTCATCCCTGACTGCCCTCTCTCACCTGTTGACAGTTTGACACATGTGTACAATGCATGGTGATCATAGTCATCCCTGACTGCCCTCTCTCACCTGTTGACAGTTTGACACATGTGTACAATGCATGGTGATCATAGTCATCCCTGACTGCCCTCTCTCACCTGTTGACAGTTTGACACATGTGTACAATGCATGGTGATCATAGTCATCCCTGACTGCCCTCTCTCACCTGTTGACAGTTTGACACATGTGTACAATGCATGGTGATCATAGTCATCCCTGACTGCCCTCTCTCACCTGTTGACAGTTTGACACATGTGTACAATGCATGGTGATCATAGTCATCCCTGACTGCCCTCTCTCACCTGTTGACAGTTTGACACATGTGTACAATGCATGGTGATCATAGTCATCCCTGACTGCCCTCTCTCACCTGTTGACAGTTTGACACATGTGTACAATGCATGGTGATCATAGTCATCCCTGACTGCCCTCTCTCACCTGTTGACAGTTTGACACATGTGTACAATGCATGGTGATCATAGTCATCCCTGACTGCCCTCTCTCACCTGTTGACAGTTTGACACATGTGTACAATGCATGGTGATCATAGTCATCCCTGACTGCCCTCTCTCACCTGTTGACAGTTTGACACATGTGTACAATGCATGGTGATCATAGTCATCCCTGACTGCCCTCTCTCACCTGTTGACAGTTTGACACATGTGTACAATGCATGGTGATCATAGTCATCCCTGACTGCCCTCTCTCACCTGTTGACAGTTTGACACATGTGTACAATGCATGGTGATCATAGTCATCCCTGACTGCCCTCTCTCACCTGTTGACAGTTTGACACATGTGTACAATGCATGGTGATCATAGTCATCCCTGACTGCCCTCTCTCACCTGTTGACAGTTTGACACATGTGTACAATGCATGGTGATCATAGTCATCCCTGACTGCCCTCTCTCACCTGTTGACAGTTTGACACATGTGTACAATGCATGGTGATCATAGTCATCCCTGACTGCCCTCTCTCACCTGTTGACAGTTTGACACATGTGTACAATGCATGGTGATCATAGTCATCCCTGACTGCCCTCTCTCACCTGTTGACAGTTTGACACATGTGTACAATGCATGGTGATCATAGTCATCCCTGACTGCCCTCTCTCACCTGTTGACAGTTTGACACATGTGTACAATGCATGGTGATCATAGTCATCCCTGACTGCCCTCTCTCACCTGTTGACAGTTTGACACATGTGTACAATGCATGGTGATCATAGTCATCCCTGACTGCCCTCTCTCACCTGTTGACAGTTTGACACATGTGTACAATGCATGGTGATCATAGTCATCCCTGACTGCCCTCTCTCACCTGTTGACAGTTTGACACATGTGTACAATGCATGGTGATCATAGTCATCCCTGACTGCCCTCTCTCACCTGTTGACAGTTTGACACATGTGTACAATGCATGGTGATCATAGTCATCCCTGACTGCCCTCTCTCACCTGTTGACAGTTTGACACATGTGTACAATGCATGGTGATCATAGTCATCCCTGACTGCCCTCTCTCACCTGTTGACAGTTTGACACATGTGTACAATGCATGGTGATCATAGTCATCCCTGACTGCCCTCTCTCACCTGTTGACAGTTTGACACATGTGTACAATGCATGGTGATCATAGTCATCCCTGACTGCCCTCTCTCACCTGTTGACAGTTTGACACATGTGTACAATGCATGGTGATCATAGTCATCCCTGACTGCCCTCTCTCACCTGTTGACAGTTTGACACATGTGTACAATGCATGGTGATCATAGTCATCCCTGACTGCCCTCTCTCACCTGTTGACAGTTTGACACATGTGTACAATGCATGGTGATCATAGTCATCCCTGACTGCCCTCTCTCACCTGTTGACAGTTTGACACATGTGTACAATGCATGGTGATCATAGTCATCCCTGACTGCCCTCTCTCACCTGTTGACAGTTTGACACATGTGTACAATGCATGGTGATCATAGTCATCCCTGACTGCCCTCTCTCACCTGTTGACAGTTTGACACATGTGTACAATGCATGGTGATCATAGTCATCCCTGACTGCCCTCTCTCACCTGTTGACAGTTTGACACATGTGTACAATGCATGGTGATCATAGTCATCCCTGACTGCCCTCTCTCACCTGTTGACAGTTTGACACATGTGTACAATGCATGGTGATCATAGTCATCCCTGACTGCCCTCTCTCACCTGTTGACAGTTTGACACATGTGTACAATGCATGGTGATCATAGTCATCCCTGACTGCCCTCTCTCACCTGTTGACAGTTTGACACATGTGTACAATGCATGGTGATCATAGTCATCCCTGACTGCCCTCTCTCACCTGTTGACAGTTTGACACATGTGTACAATGCATGGTGATCATAGTCATCCCTGACTGCCCTCTCTCACCTGTTGACAGTTTGACACATGTGTACAATGCATGGTGATCATAGTCATCCCTGACTGCCCTCTCTCACCTGTTGACAGTTTGACACATGTGTACAATGCATGGTGATCATAGTCATCCCTGACTGCCCTCTCTCACCTGTTGACAGTTTGACACATGTGTACAATGCATGGTGATCATAGTCATCCCTGACTGCCCTCTCTCACCTGTTGACAGTTTGACACATGTGTACAATGCATGGTGATCATAGTCATCCCTGACTGCCCTCTCTCACCTGTTGACAGTTTGACACATGTGTACAATGCATGGTGATCATAGTCATCCCTGACTGCCCTCTCTCACCTGTTGACAGTTTGACACATGTGTACAATGCATGGTGATCATAGTCATCCCTGACTGCCCTCTCTCACCTGTTGACAGTTTGACACATGTGTACAATGCATGGTGATCATAGTCATCCCTGACTGCCCTCTCTCACCTGTTGACAGTTTGACACATGTGTACAATGCATGGTGATCATAGTCATCCCTGACTGCCCTCTCTCACCTGTTGACAGTTTGACACATGTGTACAATGCATGGTGATCATAGTCATCCCTGACTGCCCTCTCTCACCTGTTGACAGTTTGACACATGTGTACAATGCATGGTGATCATAGTCATCCCTGACTGCCCTCTCTCACCTGTTGACAGTTTGACACATGTGTACAATGCATGGTGATCATAGTCATCCCTGACTGCCCTCTCTCACCTGTTGACAGTTTGACACATGTGTACAATGCATGGTGATCATAGTCATCCCTGACTGCCCTCTCTCACCTGTTGACAGTTTGACACATGTGTACAATGCATGGTGATCATAGTCATCCCTGACTGCCCTCTCTCACCTGTTGACAGTTTGACACATGTGTACAATGCATGGTGATCATAGTCATCCCTGACTGCCCTCTCTCACCTGTTGACAGTTTGACACATGTGTACAATGCATGGTGATCATAGTCATCCCTGACTGCCCTCTCTCACCTGTTGACAGTTTGACACATGTGTACAATGCATGGTGATCATAGTCATCCCTGACTGCCCTCTCTCACCTGTTGACAGTTTGACACATGTGTACAATGCATGGTGATCATAGTCATCCCTGACTGCCCTCTCTCACCTGTTGACAGTTTGACACATGTGTACAATGCATGGTGATCATAGTCATCCCTGACTGCCCTCTCTCACCTGTTGACAGTTTGACACATGTGTACAATGCATGGTGATCATAGTTATCCCTGACTGCCCTCTCCCACCTGTTGACAGTTTGACACATGTGTACAATGCATGGTGATCATAGTCATCCCTGACTGCCCTCTCTCACCTGTTCACAGTTTGACACATGTGTACAATGCATGGTGATCATAGTCATCCCTGACTGCCCTCTCTCACCTGTTGACAATTTGACACATGTATACAATGCATGATGATCATAGTCATCCCTGACCACCCTCTCCCACCCTCCTCCTGCTCCTGCTGACCGTCTTCTTCTTCCCAACTGGTCCCCCTCCTATTTTTACATCTTTTTGGCCTGAGTGCAAGTCTTGTGCAGGTAGTCACAACTGCTGTGTGTCCCTGGGTGCAATAACCCTGTCAAATCCAAAAGATGATTTCCTAGGACTCCTCCCCGTCCTCTAGCTGTTACAATCTTTTTTCTTTTCTTTTCTTTTTTTTTTGGTCTGTAGCCTCAGCTGTCCTGGAACTTGCTCTTAGACCAGGCTGGCCTTGAACTCACTAAGATCCGCCTGCCTCTGCCTCCCAAGTGCTAGAATTAAAGGCATGCACCACCGTGCCCGGCTTAGCTGTTACAATCTTTAAGAGTCTTCTGTGATGTACCCTGAGCCTTGGAGAGGGTGATGAGATGTCCTGATCAGGGTCAAGAACTCAGCCATCCACTCTCAGCACATTGACCAGTTTTGAGTCTCTACATTAACCATTGCTCACTCCAAAAAGAATCTTCTCTGGCCATGTCTGAGAGCAGCACTAGTCCCTTGCTGTAAACACAGATATTTAGAAGGCAGTTAAGATACGCTTCCATTTAGGAAAAGATCAGTACTAAATTAACCATCTAGGGGGCCTTTGACAACCCAGTCTTAGGCATTTGACCATGTTTACAGTATCAGACGTGTATTCCCTCCCAAGGAGTGGGCCTGAAATCCAACCCACAAGAATCATGCAATTATTGCACTTCTGGACATATCTTGCCTGCAGGTCAGTATTATAGCAACAGGGTGTCCACAGCAGGGTAGGATTACTGGTGCTTTTTCTCCCTCATTATCCTTCTTAGCACCTTCTGGCACTATGAAGCTTCCTGTTCAGCTGCAGCTTGCTATCCCTATGTCCTATAATCAAAGCATGGAACCTTTAGCAATAGGTTCTTACTACCTAGTTCTAGTGGGCAGCTGAAATCAGCGGCAATAGTCTGTTTTGTTTTGGAAAACTCTGGATGTTCCCTGCTCAAGAACACTTACAGGAGGATCTTGTACCCTAAACTAATATTTTTATTTAAAAATGAGGAATGTCTGTAGCTCAGGGAGCCTCAGTTTAGCCTGTCACAGCGCTTATTTGAAGGAAGTTCCAGGGAGGCAGCTGTAGACAACGGGAGAGCCGCACACTGCTAAACTGAAGATGGAGGCCACAGGAGGCTAGCTCAAACCAGGAAGTATAGGGGAGACAGCCTCGCTTCATCTCAGTGGCTGGCACAGATCTCGCCAACTGAGAATTGTCTGTCAGCTTGATAGCTTTGCACCTGAGGCTAGTGGGTGAATCAAATTCTAGAAACATCATTCAGTTACTGCTGCTATGCCACAAAATGCTGAAGTTACAGGGTGTGCATAATGTCCACATCACCATCCCTCTAGTATTATGATCAAGCCACCCTGTGGAGTATGGTCTGGGGAGTTTCAGGAAGGTAGGTGAATCTATCCAGCACAGAAAACATAAAGCTGCTGGGCGTGGTGGCGCATGTCTTTAATCCTAGCATGTGGGAGGCAGAGGCAGGCAGATCCCTGTGAGCTCAAGGCCAGCTTGGTCTACATAGTGAGCTCCAGGACAGCTGGGACCAAAGGGGGACCCTGTCTCAAAAAGCCTATATATATATATATATATANGAGGCAGAAAGAGGCAGGCAGATCTTTTTGTGAGTTCAAGACCAAGCCTGCTTTCTTCCAGAGGAGTTCCAAGCCAGCTGTGGCTACGAGGGGGAGACCCCTGTCTCGAAAACGAGAAAAAAGACTAAAGTAATAATAATAATAAATAATTAATAATTAATAAAAATAATAAAATTAAAAATTTTTTTGTGTGTGTGTGTGTTTAGAAAGGAAAAAAAAGATACACTAATCAACAAGGACAGAGTGATCAAAAAAATATTTTAAAAAAAAAAAAAAAAAAAAAAAAAAAAAAAAAAAAAAAAAATAAAAATACCTTTTTTTTTTTTTTTTTTTGGTCTTTTCGAGACAGGGTCTCCCTGTAGCCCCAGCTGTCCTGGAACTCACTATGTAGACCAGGCTGGCCTTGAACTCACAAAGATCCGCCTGCCTCTGCCTCCCAAGTACTAGGATTAAAAGCGTGCGCCACGACGCCCGGCATCAATAAAATTCTTTAAATCAAACCCAAAACCATATTTCTCAATGTGTAATCATTTCAGGGATGTAATCTGGGTTCAAAATATACAAGTCTAAAAGTATTATAATTACAACTAAATACAGAAATCATATAGTCATCTCGTTCAACACAGAAAAGGCTTTTGACATAGTCTAATATCTCTTCCTGACAAAAGCCCTGAAGAATTAGGAAGTAAAGGTATAGTAGTTGAATGGATGGAGACTCAAAAGGACGGGAGACACAGATGAAGCTTTAAGGGGAGGCTCTGAAACTCATGGTCTGCAGATACAGATCCTTCTCAGTCCTGAGTTTTTATTCAGTACTAAAATAATGGATGAATTGATTTTACAGGAAATATTATGCCAAGAACACATAAGATGTAACAAGTTACACAGAATAACAAGTTGAAGAATACAACGTATAGTTGTTATCAGACTAAATTTATGTGTCAGAGAAGTCAGCTCCCTAAAATAGCTTCATTCCAGCCAGAGTGTTTTTCAAGAACTTAAGACACGTGTTTTACCCCCAGAGATGTGCCTTCTGGATACACCACTTGCAGTGATCACATAGTTCTTTTATCCTTTCATTGAACATTAATTCTGGAAGTATGCCACAAGTCACCAATTGAAAGACATATTAACTTTTCCTGGAGGGGCTTGCTACAAAAGGAACACACCTCAATGTAATAAAAGCTATGTATGACCAACCTATATAGAAAACATAATAAGCCAGGAGAAAAACTATGAGAATTCCTCTAAAGTCTGGAATGAAACAAGGGTGCCCACTCTTTTCACTGCTATCAGTATACAGTGCTGAAAAAAATCTTAGCTAGAGCAATACTAGAAAGCAATAAAAGAGACACTAATAGGAAAGCAAAAAGTGTAATTATCCTTATGCTCTAATGATATTATTCTATACCTAAAACATCCTAGAGATTCCATCAGACAACTTGTAGACATCATAAATATTCCAGGCAAAGTAGCATGATTCATAATCAACATATGGAAAACCAATAATGAATTTTTATTAAAATGTTTTATTTATTATTTTTATTTTATGGGTATGAGTGTATTGCCTGCACATGTGTAAGTCCTCCAGGGTTGTGCAATGCCTGTGGAGTCAGAATAAGGCACTGGATTCCCCTAGAACTGGACTTAGGATGGTTGTTAGTGGCCTTGTCGGGGCTGAGAATTGAGCCTGGATCCTCTGCAAGAGCAACTGGTGCTCCTAACCACCGAGCCATCTCTCCAGCCCCAACAATGAATTTTTTTTTTAACAAAACAGTTCCAATAATGAAGTTGCCAAGAAAGCTATCAGGGAGGGAAATCCCATGCACAATAGTTTCAATAAAATAAAATTAAAAATTAAATACGTAGGCCTGGCATTGTGGCGCATGCCTTTAGTCCCAGCACTTAGGAGGCAGAGGCAGGCAGATTTCTGTGAGTTCAAGGCCAGCCTGGTCTACAAAGTGAGTTCCAAGACAGCTGGGGCTACAGGGAGACCCTGTCTCAAAAAAAAAAAAAAAAAAAAAAAAAAAAAAACACCCACACAACTAACCCAAAATTAAGTACCTAGGAAGAAACCTAACAAAGTTGATGGAAGAAACTTTAAGCGTAAGCTTTAAGAAAATAAAGAAATTGTAATACAACTTAGGCATCTATAGGTCAAAACATAAAAACCTAAAAAATAAAATAAAAAAAAAAAGAGGGAGGTGGGGAGTGGGGTAACTATCCTTTCTGGGATACAATGGAAAACTCTGTGTTTCAATCCTATTGATAAATTTCAATTTTTCTGATCTTGAAACTAACAATGGGAGGAGAATTTTATGTTCCCACAGGATAAAATCACCAAATCTAAATGCCTGAAAACATACAACTTATGGCTGTGCAGGATGACTCGGGGAATGCCAGCAGAGAGTTGACCCATCTGAACATTAAGGAATGAGAAACTCAGACTGCCTGAGTCACAGACACTGAGCATCTCTCTGAATAATATTGGGATTACTGTTTATAGATGGGCCCAATGAAGTTTACCTTCCCAGTATGCTGAGAAACCTTCCTACCTCTCCCCTTTTTTAGGAAAAGAAAAACATGAGATGGTAATGAAACACTCCCTAACTGTAAACTAAGAGCCAATTGTTACGTGGTAATTTGTTTCCTTAAAACAGGCTAACGTGATTAATTGATGATAGTAGTAGGAATTGTGAAAGATATTCTCTACTAGAGCAAATTCAAATATAAAGTGTTTATAATTTTGTAATTAAGCAAAAAAAGTTACTAACTCGGAAAGCTCTGCATCAGCAATGAATTATTCTGCCTAGGAGATGTTGGCTAGGGGATTAAAACCCCCCCCCCCCCCAAATTAATAACGGCCTTTTGCCTATAGTGGGATATATGCAAGAGAAAAGCAGTAAGTCCCTGTTGTTGAAGACCTGGTGGGAGCATGAAAATGTTATGAGAACGTCACTTGCTAGCAGTACTAACTGGCCTCTGAAATGTAGAGAGCTTACCAAAGGCCACTAAAACATACAGCAAATATTGTTCTCCTGAGACAAGCAAGACTCCTCCATGACATCAGCTACACCTCAACAGCTGGAGATACAGTGCAACAGTGCAGATCCAAGTGTCTATATTATTCCCAAATCTAATTTGGCTATTAGTCTCTCCTTGAGGAATAACACACTGGATGCCACAAGCTTATGTCCTCTAGTGGTTAGGCATGTTATATAGCCAATAGAACTTGTCACTTTTATAGAGGAAACCACAGTTTTGCGGATTAATACCATCCAACATCTGTGTCTATGCTCACAGCTTAGCTTGACATAATAAGGGTAGCTGCTTAAATGCCTGTACATCCAATAGCTTGTGCTTTTGTTAGTATGACTAAAAACGGGTATACACTGGGGGGCTGGAGAGGATGGCCTACGGTTAAGAGCGCCGACCGCTCTTACAGAGGACCCGGGTTCGTCCCAGCACCCCACATGGCGGCCGGAAACTCTGTAAACTCCAATTCCAGGAGAACTCCAGTCCAGGGAATCCGGATACCTCTTCTGACCTCCGCGGCGGTTGCACGACACGGGTGCACAGAACTGATGCTAGACGGTACATCTTTTCATACACATACAGCAAATCAAATTTAAAAAAAAACAAAAAAAAAGGTATCCAACTGGGAAAAGCTTGTCCAATCCTGAAAGGGAAAACAACCTGACAGACTAGGGTACAAAATGACAACTCCAAAGAAATTAGACTGTTTTCTTCTCACCCACTTGTGCCCCTTTCCCAAAGCCCAGGGAACAAACTGCGGAAGAGGAGGCGTGGTAGATTGTAAGGGCTGTGGAGAGATAGGGGTGAATCATGAGACTACAGGAATATAGTCTGGACTCCTGATTGATCAACATGCCTGTGCATACAAGCTTCTCCAACTGGACTATGGGAACCTTGGGTTGTTCAAAATTTGGACATAGATACTTGCAAAATGTACCAATTACCTAATTGTATGACATACTGAGTAATATCAATGTTATCTGCAAACAACTGTGTCATTATATTGTAGAATCCCTCCCTTAAAAATAAATAAATAAATAAATAAGAAAAACAAAAAAGAAAATAAAGAAATTGAAGAATTGAAGAAGCAGTTTTGGGCAGAAAAACTTCTTTTTCAGTGGGTGGCATCTTTCAAAGGACTCATAACTGGGCAAAATGCTAAGAAACGTGACTATTGGGTATTCAGACTTAAACGGGGTATCTATTTCCTGCCTTCAGGGAATATCAGAGAAGACTGGCCAGAAACAATGTAAGAAAGAGCCAGAGGAAGGGGTAGAGGTTCGTGGAACCCTGTCTTCTGGCATGACCCAAGAATTGCACTTGAACTCGCACCAGCTGTAATTACCTAAACTAGATAGGTACAAGATTGGGCTCAACAGCATTCTGTCACAGAAAGGAGAGGGGTTCATGAGATCTCAACCCTCCGTGATGACCTATAAACAATTAGTAGTTGCTAAGGAGGGGGACATTTTCTTCTACGGTACAGGTTCTGGTAAACTGCCCATGCTCCTGTAAATCACCCTTACCCAAACTCATTGGCTCATACACACACACACACACACACACACATACACACACAGACAGAACCAAAGTGAACATTAGAAAAATGCATTAACTATTAATAAGTAAGCCTTTCTTTTGGCATCCAAAGTTTCATTTACTGACAATGAACAAAACTCTGAAATGAGAACATAAACCTTGTTCTTATGATCATAGAATCCACTTTGGCCTCACGAAGGCTGGAACCTCATTTGAAAAATCTCAGACAGCTAGAATAACTCAAATATTGTAGTACTGGCATCATCTGAAGGTTTTTCAGCCGTGTGTTTGATGCCAAACTTCTTTGGCTCAGGACACCAGTTGAAAATGTCCCAGTGGTCCTGTCAGAAGCAATCTTCTCTGATCTCAGCTCAGAAGTCAAAAAGCATCACTTTCACAAAGCTGTATGGAATAATCTAGCCAACTCCTTCCCACCCCATGCCTTAACAGGACAAGACATAAACCAAACCCATCAATGGGAGTAGAACTGAAGGAGCTATGGTTATGTTTAAAACTGTCACATTTGGGGCTGGAAACATGGCTCAGGGATTAAGAGCACTGGCTGCTTTTGCAGAGGACCTGGATTTGATTCCCAGCACCCACATGATGGCTAGCAATTGCCCCTAATTCCAGTTCTAGGGTATCTGTTGCCCTCTTTTTATCTCCTCAGACATTGCATGTGCAAGATGCCCTTACATACATGTGGGCAAAAAATGCACATAAAACAAAAACAGATAAATGAATTTTAAATTCTTTGAAAATTAAAAAAAAAAAATCACATTCAGTTCCTTATACGGTGGCGCTTGCCTTTAATCCTAGCACTGAAGAGACAGAGACAGGCAGATCTATTTGAGTTCTAGGCCAGCCTGGCTTACGTAGTGAGCTGCAGGCCAGCTGGGGCTACAACAGTTTTGTTAAAACTGCCACATTTAAATACAAACATATAGTAGATATAGAAAAAATTTAAAAGAAAATAAAAATAATAAGTAAGTAAACCAAGCACCGTATAATTTATCCTTAGCATAGTTTCAAGCGTATTGGAAACTCCCAGCCACTTAAAACCCCTGATGGGCCGCGTACATTGGGATTGCCCGCACACAAAAGCACAGAAATACTAAAATAAATAATAAGCTTTCCATAAGAGTTTATCAAATCTAAATCCAAAATTACAGTTTTCATCTTCTAATGAAGGTCCCAAATGAAGATTGATTTTCTGTCCTATCTAGTTTAGTGGGAACTTCATTAAAATGTCTGTTAAAGTGGCCTGTGTTTTAGAATTTAGGCCATGCACACACTATGCTGTCATTTTATGGATGAGTGTAGTCAAAGGGTCTGATTCACACTCTACGGTCTTTTCCCCACTGGATACACTATTTCATGAAAGTCCAAGCTACTAAAAGCTTTTATGTAGAAATCTATCAAATAAGATTCACACCACTGACTTGTGTTCATGGGCTTTTTTAACGCTATAGAAAACCTTAAAGTATTTTTTCTGGTAATTGTAGTTTGCTGTTTCACTTTCTGCATTTTCAATATTTTTATGGTACCAGTTTTTAATTATTTTTTTTGGTCTTTTCAAGACAGGGTCTCCTTGTAGCCCCAGCTGTCCTGAAACTCACTCTGTAGACCAGGCTGGCCTTGAACTCACAAAGATCCGCCTGCCTCTGCCTCCCAAGTGCTAGGATTAAAGGCATGCGCCACCACACCCGGCAATTTTTTTTTTTTT
>VZQC01001918.1:94361-106227 GCA_009823505.1 Rhizomys pruinosus
TTTTTGACACAGGGTCTCCCTTTAGTCCCAGCTTTCCTGGAACTCACTCTGTAGACCAGGCTGGCCTTGAACTCACAGATATCTGCCTGCTTCTGCCTCCCCAGTGCTAAGATCAAAGACACATGCTTAAAGATTGTTCTTAGCCACCATGTGGGTGCTGGGAATTGAACTCAGGTCCTTCGCAAGAGCGGCTGGTGCGCCTAACCACTGAGCCGTCTCTCCAGCCCTCAGTTCTTCCATCTTCTAGTATCTTCCTCAATCTCCTTCTTGAGGGATTTAAAATTTTCATTGTAGAGATTTTTAATGTGTTTGGTAAGGTTTGTTCCTAGATTATTTATTTATTTATTTATTTATTTATTTATTTATTTTGGAGGCTATTGTGAATGGGAAAGTCTCCTTATATTCCATCACCAATTGCTTGTTATTGGCATAAAGAAAGGCCATCAATATTTCTAAGTTAATTTTTTTGTGTGTGTGAACATCAAGTTTAATGAAGAGCATTCATCAAAACTAAAGCGACATGATTGTTCAGAATTACAAACATTCAAAATAGTCTGCACAACCAATCTTCCCTTTGTAGCCAGGGTAAAAGAAATGAGAGAATCCAACTGTATTTCTATCTGGTTAATTCCCATTATGTTTGTGCTACTAATAACATAAAATATTTAAAATTTGTGTCATACACAGAGCCAGTTATGATTACCTAGCGAGAAAACAATTTTATATCAGGACTCTAAAAATAATCTATTTTACCACTGCAACAGATCATGCACATTATGAAATAAATTATTTTTTTTATTCTAAGTTAATTTTGTATCCTGCCACTTTACTGAACTTGTTGATGGTTTCTAGGAGTTTTTTGGTGGAGTTTTGGGCATCCCTTAGGTACACTATCATGTTATCTGCAAAGAGGAATAGTTTGACTTCCTCTTTTCCAATTAGTACTGCAACTAATTCCAATTAGTACTGCACTTTTCCAATTAGTACTCCTCTAATTTACTTTTCTTGTCTTACTGCTCTCATGAACATTTGAAGCATTATATTGAAAAGGACTGGGGACAGGGGGCAGCCTTGCTGGGTTCCTGACTTTAAGGGGAACTCTTCTAGTTTTTCCCCATTTAGTATAATGCTGGCTGTGCATTTGTTGTACATAGTTTTAATTATGTTCCCTCCAGTCCAGTTCCCTCCAGGACTTTAAACATGAAGGCATGCTGAATTTTATTGAAAGCCTTTTCCATATGGATTGAGATGACAGTGTGGTTTTTGTCTTTCAGTCCATTTATGTGCTTTATGATGTTTATTGATTTACATATGTTGAAACATCCCTGCGTCTCTGGTCTTTGGTCTCTGGTCTGAATCCAGCTTGGTCATGGTGGATAATGTTGTTGATATGTGCCTGTACGTGGTTTGCAAGTATTTTATAGAGAATTTTTGCATCTATGTTCATTAATGAAATGGGTCTAAAGTTTTGTTTTGTTTTTGGTTGTATCTTTGCCTGGTTTTGGTATTAGAATGATGTTGGTTTCATAGAAGGAATTTGAGAGATTTCCTTCTGCTTCTATCCTCTTGAATAATTAGAGTAGTAGTGGCTGTAGGTCTCCTTTAAATGTCTTATAGAATTCTGCTGTGAATCCATCTGGACCTGGGCTTTTTTTAGTTGGGAGTTGTTAATTTTTTTTTTATCACAGTTTCTATTTCCTCCTTTATTTTTTATTTTTTTTATTTAATTTTTTTTTTTTTTTATGTGTATGAATGTACTGTCTGCATGCAGGTCTGTTCACCCATGTGGTGCAATGCCGCAGAGGTCAGAAGAGGGCGCAAAGTAAATTTTTACTAAATTCCTGGTGTCACTCTATTTCACCAGAACTTCAGATTTCTCCTCTTAAATCATGAGTTTCATTTTAGTGTCATATTATCAGAATAATTAATGAGTTAATTAGTAGTAATTGATTTTCTAGTGTACTGAATTGCACTCTATGAACAGAGCCCATTTTCCGTTATGCATTTGTAGTTTAAAATATTTCAGTAAAGACACAATACTGGAGCTGGAGAGAGAGGTTTTTGCACAGTCATGAAGCAATGTACTACTTATTTTTTTTGTGTCTTTTTGAGACAGGGTCTCCCTTTAAGTCCCAGCTGGCCTGGAGCTCACTATGTAGACCAGGCTGGCCTTGACATCACAGAGATCACTCCTGCCTCTGCCTCCTGAGTGCTGAGCACATGCGACTCTTAAGAAGGTCAGAGTTTGTTTTCCTCCACCTACACACATCATACAGCTACCAACTGCTATTAGCTCCAGGGAATCTGACCTCCTCTTAAGTCTCCAAAGGCAAATGCACTCGTATGCACATACACCCCTCACAAACACTCACACATACACAGGGCGCATGCCTTTAACCTAGCACTTGGGAGGCAGAGGCAGGTGGATCTTTGTGAGTTCAAGGCCAGCCTGGGACTAAGAGTGTTCCAGGACAGCTGGGACTACAGGGAGACCCTGTCTCGAAAAAACCAAAATAAAAAAATCTTTAAAAAACCACAATAATATTATAAGCATGGGTTGGATAGCTTAAGATACATGTACAATAGTAAATATTCTAATAAAAAAAATCATGGACGAGACAATGGATAGAAATAGCTATCAGAAAGGCCACCTAAGAGAAGGCTGCAATTGCTTCTGTATATTCTCTGGAACATCCTGGTTACTAATTAGCATCCTCAGCAAGGTCTTGAGATGACCTTGAACGCCTGATCGTCCTGCTGCCTGCCCCTCCCCAAAATGGAGATTACCTGCTTCCTATCACACCCAGCCTTAAAATATGGGTTTCAATATGGCCTTTAATGTACATGCAATTGTACGTGCTCTTAGTCACTACAATCCTTCAAAGTCCTCGCTCATCACATGCACCCCACCTTCCCCATCCTTTTTTTTTTATATCATATTTTTATTGATTTTTAAGTGTATTTCATACATCATTTCTCAGACCAATTGAGGCACTCGCCCTTTACAACTCCCTTTTTCCATGGTCCCCACCCCACCCCACCCCCAGTCATGCATTCTGCCATACATGTCTTGCATCTTTTTCTCAGTCTTTTTAAAGTTTTTCTCTGTAGAGGTTTATTGTTTGGGCAGAAGTTAACTGTTTCAGTCAGTTTCTTTGTTTTCCTTTTGTTGTTGTTGTTCCTCCCATTTGTATTGTTCCAAAATATTCCTGTATATACATCACACATATACCAAAATTACGACCTCTGAAATAAAACTGTATGTTAAGTCCAAATATGTTTAGGAGTTCACATTTTTTTTCCCTTTAATTTTATAATGAACCATAAAATATGATACATACCCTCCACCCATGATACTGCAGTTACAAAGTCTGAAATGAGTGGAAAGTTAATTCTAGAGCCTGTTAAGGGATTGACAGCACAGTTGCTTTCAGATAAAAGAATATAACATTAATGTTGCGCCGCTTGCCCTTTCACTAGGGATTTGTGTGCTAGCATCCCCAGATGATGATCACCATTCATGTGTGTTTGTATTTCTGGGACTGTGTTACTTCTTTTACTTTACTTAGACATAAATGGCTTTAAGTTCCATCCATTTACCTGTAAAGTTCATGATGTGCCTTTGTTTTACTGTGCTGCACAGAATCCATTGTTAGATGTAGCACATTTTTCTATACACATCATTGGTTGAGGGGCACTTGGGTTGCTTCTACTTTTTTGCTATTGTGAAGAGAGCTATAGTAAACATAGATGTGCAATGTATCCTCGTGATAGGTAAGAGAATCTTGTGGTATATACCCAGGAGTGGTATGACTGGGTCAGGTGGTAGGCTCATTCTCAGATTCTTAAGAGTTCTCCACTGCTTTCCACAGGGTTGCACAAGTTTGCATCCACCAGCAGTTGATGAGTGTTCCCCTTTTTCCTACAACCTCTCCACCATTTGGTTCCTTTGTTTTCCTTGATAATGCTGGTCTTAGCAAGATAAAATGAAAATCTTAAGGTGTTTAAATTTGCATTTCTTTATTATTTAAGCAACGTTGAGCACTTTTTAAGATGTTTCCCAGCCATTTTTACTCTTCATATTTGTGAAGTCCTCTGTTCAGCTCTTTTACTCCATCTTTTCAGTGGGTCATTTGTTTTCTTCCTCCTTTGTTTTTTGAGTAGGTTATACACTCTGGATGTTAATGCTCTTCAGATGTATCACTGGGGAGGTTTCCTCCCACTCCGTGGTTTTTCTCTTCACTTCTGTGGTTATTTTTTTTTCACCTTACAGAAGCTCTTGGGTTTAATAAGGTCCCATTTGTCAATTGTTGGCCTTATTTTTTACAAAGCTGCTGTCGATTTAGAAAGTCTTTTCCTGGGACTGGAGAGTTGCCTAGCGGTTAAGAGCACCGACGCTCTTCGCAGAGGACCCGGGTTCGATCCCCAGCACCCAATGGCGCTAAGACTGTCTGTAACTCCAATTCAGGAGAACTCCCAGTTCCAGGGTAATCCAAGACCCTCTTCTGACCTCTGCGGCATTGCACGACACGGGTTGCACAGACCTGCATGCAGACAGTACATTCATGACACCATACAAAGATAATAATAATAAAAAATAAATAAATAAAAGAAGGTCTTTTCCTATGCCTATGTCTTTTAGGTTACTAACCAAAGTTTTTTTTCTATCAATTTTCAGAGTTTCAGGTTTCACATTGAGATCTTTGATCCATTTGGACTTGGTTGTTGTACATGGTGAGAGGTAGGGGTTTAGTTTTAATCTTCTACAAGTGGTGATCCAATTATGCCAACACCATTTGCTGAAGATGTGGTCTTTCTTCCACTGAGTCTTCTTGGCCCCTTTGTTGAATATGAGGTGGCTGAAATTGGATTGGCTCAGGTTTAGATCTGCAATTTTGTTCCATTGATCTATGAGGCTGTTTTTGTGCCAATACCAGGCTGTTTTTATGACGATAGCCCTAAAATAGTTTTAAGTCTGGTATGGTAATCCCCCTTGCCTTGCTCTTTTTGGTCGGGTTGTTTGTCTCAGGGTTGTTTCTTCTCCATATGAACTTTAGGATTTTTTTTTTTCCCTAGGTCTGTCTGTGAAGAAGCTCGTGGCTATTTTAATTGGGATTGCTGAATCTGTAAGTTCTTTGGGCGGTGGTCTTTTACCCTTTTGTATTCTTCTTCCCATGCTAGGTCGAGGTTCTTCCAGTTTTTTTTTTTTTTTTTTTTTTTTTTTTTTTTGGATCTTTATTGCACAGGGTCTCCCCTTTATGTCCCGCATTTTTCCTGGAACTCACTGTGTAGACCAGGCTGGCCTTGAACTCACTCAAGATATCTGCCTGTTCTGCTCCCCAGTGCTAAGATAAAGACACATGCTTAAAGGATTGTTCTTTAGCCACCATGTTGGGTCCTGGGAAATGGAAATCTCAGGCTCAGGTCCTTCGCAAGAGCGGCTGGTGCGCCTAACCACTGGCCGTCTCTCCAGCCCTCAGTTCTTCACTTCATCTTCTAGTATCTTCTCAATCTCCTTCTTGAGGGATTAAAATTTTCATTGTAAGATTTTTTAATGTTGTGGGTAAGGTTTTGGTTTAGAGTATTTATTTATTTATTTTTTATTGTATTTTTTTATTTGGAGGCTATTGTGAATGGGAAAGTCTCCTTATATTCCATCACCAATTGCTTGTTTATGGCATAAAGAAAGGCCATCAAATATTTCTAAGTTAATTTTTTTTGTGTGTGTGAACATCAAGTTTAATGAAGAGCATTCATCAAAACTAAAGCGACATGATTGTTCAGAATTACAAACATTCAAAATAGTCTGCACAACCAATCTTCCCTTTGTAGCCAGGGTAAAAGAAATGAGAGAATCCAACTGTATTTCTATCTGGTTAATTCCCATTATGTTTGTGCTACTAATAACATAAAATATTTAAAATTTGGTGTCATACACAGAGCCAGTTATGATTACCTAGCGAGAAAACAATTTTATATCAGGACTCTAAAAATATCTATTTTACCACTCCTGCCAAACAGATCATGCACATTAATGAAACAATTTATTTTTTTATTCTAGGTTAATTTTGTATCCTGCAACTTTACTGAACTTGTTGATGGTTTCTAGGAGTTTTTTTGGTGGAGTTTTGGCATCCCTTAAGTAAACCATCATGTTCTGCAAAAAGGAATAGTTTGACTTCCTCTTTTCCATTAGTATACGGCAACTAATTTCCAATTAGTCTGCACTTTTCCAATTAGTACTCCTCTAATTTTACTTTTTCTTGTCTTACTGCTCTCATGAACATTTGAAGCATTATATTGAAAAGGACTGGGGACAGGGGGCAGCCTTGCTGGGTTCCTGACTTTAGGGGAACTCATCTAGTTTTTCCCATTTAGTATAATGCCTGGCTGTGCATTTGGTTGTACATAGTTTTAATTATGTTCCCTCCAGTCCAGTTTCTCCAGGACTTTAAACATGAAGGCATGCTGAATTTAATTGAAAGCTTTTCCATATGGATGTGAGATGACAGTGGTGGTTTTTTTCTTTCAGTCCATTTATGTGCTTTATGATTTATTGATTTACATATGTTGAAACATCCCTGCGTCTCTGGTCCTGGTCTCTGGTCTGAATCCAGCTTGGTCATGGTGGATAATGTTGTTGATATGTGCCTGTACATGGTTTGCAAGTATTTATAGAGAATTTTTTTTGCATCTATGTTCATTAATGAAATGGGTCTAAAGTTTTGTTTGTTTTTGGTTGTATCGATCTTGAGCCTGGTTTTGGTATTAGAATGATGTTGGTTCATAGAAGGAAGTTGAGAGATTTCCTTCTGCTTCTATCCTTCTTGAATAATTAGAGTAGTAGTGGCTGTAGGTACTCCTTTAAAATGTCTTATAGAATTCTGCTGTGAATCCATCTGGACCTGGGCGTTTTTTTTAGTTTGGGAGTTGTTAATTTTTTTTTTATCACAGTTTCTATTCTCCTATTTCCTCCTTTATTTTTTTATTTTTTTATTTAATTTTTTTTTTTTTTTTGTGTATGGTCTGGTCTGCATGCAGGGTCTGTTCACCCATGTGTGCATGCCCCGCAGAGTCAGAGGGCGTCGGGTTCCCTTGGAATTGTGGAGTTCTCCTGGAATTGGAGTTACAGACCGTTTGTTAGCCACCATGTGTTGGGTGACTCGGGTCCACTGGGTCCTCTGCAAGAGCAGTCGGCACTCTAAACCTCTAGGCTATCTCTCCAGCCCCTATTTCCTCCTTTATTATGGGTCTATTTAAGCTGTAGAGCTATCGATCCCTTCCCAGTTAAGTCTTGGTAGATTCCATGATGTCAGGTATTCATCCATTTCTCTTAGGTTTTCAAATTTAGTAGGTATAGGTTTTTGAAGTATTTCCCTGTATGGATTGTCTGAATCTTTTCACTATCTGTTGTGATGTTTCCCTTGTCATCACTATTTGGTTGATTTGGAGTTGCTCGGTTTTTTCCTTACTTTTAGTCATTTTCTTGGGCTAGAGGCTAATCTTGTTTATCCTTTCAAAGAACGAGCTCTTGAGGATTCATTGTTTTTTTATTTTTTATTTTCATTTGTTTTCTATTTACATTCATTATTCCATTCTGATTTTTGTGTAATTTATCCTGTCCTACCAGGTTTAGAATTCTGTTTGTTTGCTGCTTTCATGTGTGGGTGTTTTTTTTTAAACTGATCGTTGTGTGCATATTCATACATCATTTTTTCCAATTCAGTTCAGGCATATTTCCTTCCTTCCCCCCTACACCCCCACCCCATCCTCAGATCATGCATTTTGCCATAACTGTCCTGCATCTTTCTCTCTCAGTTTTTTTTTCATTTTTTTTAAGCTATAAGTGATGATCCATGAGTAACAACATCCTTCATATGAAACAATTTGTAGGCTGTTGTGCCAAAACCCCCACAGCCCCACCTCCAGTGGGGGGGTGAGGGCTTGTATGTTCAATCAAGTTGATCAAATAAGTGTCCAACTACATTGCTGGTAGATTTTCACCATTCACCCCAATCGTAGCCCTTACAAGACAAAAATGTCACAACTTAAGTGGCTGAGAAAAGAAAAGATTACAGCTTTGCATTGAGTAATATGTCNGGGGGTCGGGTTTCCCTTGGAATTGGAGTTTCTCCGGGAATTGGAGTTACAGATGGTTTGTAGCCACATGATGTGTGGGAATGAATCGAGCCACTGTTGGTCCTCTGCAAGAGCCAGTCGGCACTCTAAACCTCTAGGCCTATCTCCTCCAGCCCCTATTTTCCTCCCTCTTTATCATGGGTCTATTTAAGCTGTAAGAGCAATCGATCCCTTCCCAGTTAACGTCTTGGTAAGATTCCATAGATGTCAGGTTTATTCATCCATTTCTCTTAGGTTTTTGCAAATTTATAGCGTATAGGTTTTTGAAGTATTCCTGTATGGAATTGTCTGAATCTTTTTCACTATCTGTTGTGGATGTTTCCTCTCCTGTCACTCACTAAACTTTGGTTGATTTGGAGTTGCTTCTTTCCTTACTTTTAGTCACATTGGGCTAGAGGGCTATCTTCTGTTTATCCTTTCAAAGAACGAGCTCTTGGATTCATTGATTTTTTTTTTCCTTTGTTTCCTATTTATCATTCATATTTCCCATTCTGTTTTTGTGTAATTTATCTGTCCTACCAGGTTTAAGAATTCGTTTTGTTTGCTGCTTTCTGTGTGTGTGTTTTTTTTAACTGATGCTTGTGCATTTCATACATCATTTTTCCAATTCAGTTCAGGCATATTTCCTTCCTTCCCCCCCTACACCCCCACCCCATCCTCAGATCATGCATTTTGCCATAATGTGCCTGCATCTTTTTCTCTCAGTTTTTTTTTTCATTTTTTTTTAAGCTATAAGTGATGATCCATGATAACAAGACTATCCTTCATATGAAACAATTTGTAGGCTGTTGTGCCAAAACGCCCCACAGCCCCACCAATCCAGTGGGGGGGTGATGGTTGTATGTTCAAATCAAGTTGATCAAATAAGTGTCCAGACTACATTGCTGTGAGATTTTCCACCATTCACCCCAATCGTAGCCCTACAAGACAAAAATGTCACAACTAAGTGGCTGAGAAAGAAAAGATACAGCTTTGCATTGGAGTAATAGTACCAGAAAAGTGCCAACTGAAAGGTTGACCTGTATGAACATCAGAAAGGAAGAAAAGCCTCAGATGCTATAACATCGAACCCTCTGTGGATCCTAACTGTAACCAAACTATTTATAAAGGAGTCCTAAATGAAAACTTACCTTCTAGTGCCACATTAAGATTTTGAGATAAAGATGTTTTATCTCCCCTAAGAAAAAAGAAATAGAAAAGGATGAATATGAGATGATGAGGTCTGCTCTCCTACTGTAAATTGGAGACAACTATTATAGAGGTATCTCTTTAATAAAACCTGGTAAAACTGCCTTCTTCATGTGTTTTTAGTGTGCAGTGTTAAGTATTTATTTGTTTGCTCTTTCCTGTTTTGTTATGTAAGGCAACTTAGGGCTATGATTTTCCTCTCAGCACTGCTTTTTAAGGCGTCCCATAGCTTTTGTGTTGTTGTATCATCCCTTCAATTTAGTGACAGTGGCGGGCCATTCGTGAAAGGTATCTTACTGCTTGACAAATTCCGTGGACCTTGAACTTGACTGGTTGAAGCTGACCCCTCAGCGTGACCTTGGTTTTAATAATATCCTTTTATCATATCAAATCTCTTAGTTTTTTCTACCGCTTAGACTTTTGCTTTTCCTAGCAATGTAAGGTGTACCTGCTGTTCTGCCCAAAAAGGGAACTGACACTTTTCTTTCTGGAAATGAAGTCCTGGGGCCTGGAGAGCGGCTCAGCGGTTAAAGAGACTGACGCTCTTGCAGAGGACCTGGGTTCAATTCCCAGCACTCATGTGGGCGGCTAAGAACCATCTTTAAGCAAGGGTGGTGGCTCTCAACCTTTAATCCTAGCACTCAGGAGGCAAGAGGCAGGTGAATGCACCAGAAAGTGCCAACTGAAAGGTTGACCTGTCTGAACATCGAAAGGAAGAAAAGCCTCAGATTGCTATAAACATCGAACCCCTCTGTGGATCCTACTTGTAACAACTATTTATAATGAGTCCTAATGAAACTTACCTTCTAGGTGCCACAAGGTTTTGATATGAGAGACTTTCTTGCCTCCCCCCTATAGAAAAAGGAGAAATATGATGATGATGAGGTTGCTCTCCTACTGTAAATTGGAGACAACTATTATAGAGGTAATCTCTTATAAAACTGGTAAAACTGCCTTCTCATGTGTTTTTTAGTTGCAGTGTTAAGTCATTTATTTGTGCTCTTTCTGTTTTGTTACTGTAGGCACTTAGGGCTATGAATTTTCCTCTCAGCACTGCTTTTAAGGCGTCCCATAGCTTTTGTTGTGTTGTATCATCCCTTTCATTTAGTGCCAGTGGCAGGGCCATTCGTGAAAGGGTCACTGCTTGACAAAGTTCCAGTGACCTGACTTGACTGGTTGAAGTCTGCTCTCCAGGTGACCTTGGTTTTTAATAATTCCTTTTATCATATTAATTCTTGTTTTTCTGGCCTGCTTGACTTTTGTTTTCTAGAAATTAAGGTACCTGCTTCTGCCTCAAAGAAGGGAACTGACACTTTTTCTTTTCTGGAAATGAGTCCTGGGGCTGGAGAGACGGCTCAGCGGTTAAGAGCACTGACTGCTCTTGCAGAGGACCTGGGTTCAATTCCCAGCACTCATGTGGCGGCTAAGAACCATCTTTAAGCCAAGGGTGGTGGCTCTCACCTTTAATCCTAGCACTCAGGAGGCAGAGGCAGGTGAATCTCTGTGAGCTCAGTCTAGTCTGGTTCTATTTCCTGGCTATTGTGAACAGAGCATCAATAAACATGAATATCAGGTATCTCTCTTTTTTACATTTTGTTTATTTTTTGTGTGTTTATATAGTTGGGGAGGGCCATGGGCATGTGCTCTGTAGTACACGTGTGTGTGTGTGTGTATGTGTGTGTGTGTGTGTGTGTGTGTGTGTGTGAAGACAACTTGGCATGGGTTGGTTCTCTTTCCACCATGTGGGTTCCAGGGATTGAACATGTGTTTTCAGCTTGATGACAAGAGCCTTCACTTACACTGAGTCATGTCACCTGAATGTACAAGTATCTCTGTAGTGTGTTGACAAGAAAGGAGAACCAGACAACAGTAATGAAGAAAGAAAAGAGACGGGAAGAGATGGGGAGGGTTGAGGAGAGAGAAAAGAAAAAACTGCCTTGGCTGTGTCCCAGCAGTCTGGTAAATTATGCTTTCACTTTCATGATGCTAGGATTTTTTTTCATTTCTTCTTTGATGCCTTCAATGGCCCACTCATCATTCAAGAGTATATTGTTCAGTCTCCAAATAGTTGTGTAGTTTCTACAGTTTCTCTTTCTAGTGATTTCAGTTTTATTTCTTTATGAGCTGATAAAATATAAGACATTATTTCAATTCTTTTATATTTGTTAAACCTTGATTTATGGTTTACAATGTAGTCTATTTTAGAGACATTCTATGGGCTGCTGACGTGTGTATTCTGTCTCTTGGAAGGAGTAGTTCTGTAAATTTTTTTTGTTTTTTTGAGACAGCATCTCCCTGTAACCCTAGTTGGCCTGGAACTCGATATGTAGACCAGGCTGGCCTTGAAGACCAGACTGGCGTTAAATTCTTAGAGATCCACCTGCCTTTGCTTCCTGAGTGCTGGGATTAAAGGCCTGTGCTGTAAATATTTTTTAGTCTATTTGATCTGTGTTGTAGTTTAACTTTGAAGGTTTTTTTTTTTTTTGCTGATTATTATTTTAGAATCTTTTTTTTTTTTTTTTTTTTTTTTTTTTTTTTT
>VZQC01001918.1:107853-134843 GCA_009823505.1 Rhizomys pruinosus
AAAAAAAAAAAAAAAAAAAAAAAAGATAAAGCCAAAATACAACTAAAATTATAGTAGGAAGAAGAGGGGGAGAGAATTGGATGAATATAAAAAGGGGAATATTAAATAAAACATGAAAGTTTTTTCTTTCTTCAGGGCCTCATACATGCAGACCAAGTAGTCTTGCTGAGCTGTGTCCCAGCCCAAAGTGTTTTTTTTTTTTTTCGTTAAACACAAATAAAGTGAAAAGTTAGCACAAAAGAGGAGCAGGAGAGAGATCTCAGCAGCACTTGCTGCACTGTCAGAGGGCAGGGGTTCAGACCCCAGCACCCACATCGGCTGCTCACAAATGCCTGTCACTCCTGTTCCAAGGGATCTGATGGCCCCTGCAGACTCTACAGGCACGCCCCCCCCCCAATCTTTTTTAAGATTAGTACAAAGAAAAGGGTAGGGGGAGTAAACGGGTCAAAAAAGAAAGAAACAGAGGGAAAGCAAAAAAGTATTGGAGCAGCTTCTTTCTGGATCCTCGAAAGTTGGAGATGGTCACTTAGGTCCACAGTAAGCGCAGAGGGGATGCGCAATTGAACCTGGACAGCCTTATTTTAGTGATCATTCCTAGCATCCAACAGGGCCGTCTTCACTTCGGTAGCCTCCCTTTGTTGCTTACCCCAGCCTCTCCTGGCTGCTCTTGGCTTTGCAGTCTGGGGGCTGGGCTGGGACTCTCACCTCAGGAAGCCTCCATTTCATGCTCCCTGGGGCACTGGGAGTGTATCAGGCAGAGGACTGTCTTTTTACTTTCAAGACCTCTGGAGTGTTAACCACCCAGCTGGGCTGGAGCTACCGAGCTTCGGGGTTCTTCGGTAGACAGGTGGCGCCAGAGAATCATCTACCCTCGTCTCTCACACGCCAGGGTCGTTCTCAGATCTGCTCTGGACTTGGCCGCCTCTCTCAGTGCCCGGCCCTGACTGAGCCCTGCCCTGCCTGAGCTCTGCTCCTGCTGCCTGCGCTTGTGAGCAACCAGCAACCCCTTCCTTCTCCACAACCACTTTCCAGAGCTGTCTCTCACACTGGGTCTGTGTAGTTTAAATCCATTCTCCGACTTGTTGGGTCTATTTCCCCTGTTTTTAGGTTCCAAGGGTAACTCACTTTTTTTTTTAAATAATACATTTATTGATGTTTTGTGTATTTCAGACATCATTTCTCAGTTCAATTTAGGCACATTCTGCCTTCCCTTCCCCCCACCCCACCCCAGATCATGCGTTCTGCCATACATGTCCTTCATCTTTCTTTCAGTCTTTTTAAAGTTTTTCTCTGTGAAGGTCCATTGTTTGGGCAGAATTTAACTATGTCAGTCCGTTCTTTGACCCAGTCCCTATGTTGTTGTGGTTCCCTCCTCATTGTATTGCTCCAAAATATGCCTATATAGACATCATACATGTACCAGAGTTATGTCCTCCAGGAATAAACGTATGTTAACTCCAATATATGTTTATTGATTTTTTTCCTTTAATTTTATATACTCTAAAATATGGATATATACTTTTCACCCACATACATTAATTACCATGCCTGAAAGTATGTGCTAAGTTAACTCTAGGGTCTATTAAGAGATTCACCTTATAACATCACAGTTGCTTTTGGATAGAAAGAGATATAACAATATTGCTCAGCTTGTCCTTCAATTGGGGGATTTGGTACTAGCATCCACAAATGAGGGAAACCATTCCCCGTTTGTTTCTTTGGGACTGTGTTACTTCACTAACAAGTTCGTTTTCAAGATGGCAGTTCACCAGAGTCCTCCCAGTCATATAGACTGACAAAACAGGATTCTTCTCCATTCCTTACTTCTTTTTAGTGTGTTGTCTTTCTCCATAGTTTCCATCTGTTTTACTATTATGTTTGTGAATTTCTGAAGCTGTTCTCTCACTTTGAAATAGAGTCTGTCTCAGAGAGACCCACCTGCCTCTTCCTCCTGAGTGCTGGGATCAAGGGCACAAGCCACCCCCTGACACCACTCCATCTCTTAACCAGCCACATAGAGGCAAATTATAGTTTGCTCTCTTACTGAGAAGTCTGAGATTACAATATCTTCTTGTTTTTGTTTGTTTGTCTTTTTGAAACAGGCCCTCCCTATAGCCCAAGCTGGCCTGGAAATCGCTGCCAGGTTGGTTTTGCTCTCTTAGAGATCAGCCTGCCTCTGCCTGCCAAGCGCTGGGATTAAAGGCACACATCACCAACCCTGGTTTGGGTTTTTAACTTTAGTTATTTATTTGTGCTGAAATATTTTTAATATTTACATACAGAATTTGAAGTTATTATAATACATGATTTCTTAAAAATAATGATGTTGCTTCACATTTTACTAAATAAAAACTATAAAACTTCATGTTGTCCATAAAGAACATGTACTGTATAAAGCTGTCCATAGGTCCTCTTCCTGTGTTCCAAAGCCAACTAAGACATACAACAGAAAGGCATTTTAACGACTTTGGTAAGTGGTGCTATAACCAAGCACTGTAAATATTTCATTGGGGAATTTTTATCTCAGCTGACTTTTAAAGCAATGCTAAACCTTTTTATTTCTTTTTCCTTTTTTTTTTTTTTGATTCAATTAAACACACATGAATAATTTGGTCCTCCAATTTGTTATTTTAATCATATACTGGCTCACATTCTTTAAGTTTGTACAAATCCACACCCAAAGATCTCTTCCACACATAGAGTGCCCTCTCTTTTCTCAGTCTCCAGTGTGTTAGGTGCAATGCTGAACATAAAACAACAGAAGTAGCACACAGAACAGATACCTGTCTGGATGAATGATTGTTAAGTCATTGAATAGTGTTCATGTGATCTAATCTACAATAGAATATTAAAGTATCTTCTCATTTGCTAAAGATCGGCAGACTAAAATTCTACTGTAGTCAAATAGACTATCAATTAGTACAAACGTTTTCTTCTTTCTTCATTTGTTTTTCTTTTCCTTTCTTTTCCTTTTCTTTCCTTTCCTTTCTTTTTTCTTTTCTGTCTTTCTGAGACAGGGTCTCCCAGTAGCCTCAGCTGTCCTGGAACTCAATATGTAGACCAGGCTGGCCTTGAACTCAGAGAGGTCTACCTGCCTCTGCTTCCCGAGTGCTAGGATTAAAGGCCTGCACCACCGCACCACCACACCAGGCTCCTTTTTTTTTTTAATGTGGAAAACTTTGGAGAATGGGAGGGGCTCCAAGGGAAGGGTACCACCTCTTCCTTTTTAAGATATACATTTTTATCTTTATTTTTATCCTTTTTGTATATGTGTCTGTATATGTGTCTGAATGAATGCTACATTTTCATGGTTGCCAGTGGAGGTCAGAAGAGGCGATTGGATCTGAAGCTGTTGTGAGCTGCCTTCAAGAGTGCTGGGAACTGAACTCAGGTCCTCTGGAAGTGCAGCAAGAACTCTTAATCTCTGTCCCCTCTCTCCAGCCCCTCTTTTAAAGATATTTTTAGTTGACACATACTAATTATATACATTTGTAATTTTTTTATTTTTAATTTGACACGTATTAAAGCTTTGCTACATGTATGTAAGTGCATCATGTGCATGCAGTGCCCTCAGAGGCCAAAAGAAGGCATCACATACCTTGATACTGGGGTTTGAGACAGTTGTTAGCCACTGTGTGGGTGCTGGGAACCGAACCCTGGTTCTCTGTAAGAGCAGCAAGTGCTCTTAACCTCTAACCCATCTCTCCAGCACCCAGCGTGGTGTTTTAATGCATGTGTAATGTGCAATAGTCATATCGAAGTAATTGGTCACTGTTCCTCTTTATATAATCAAAACTCATAGGTGTATAAAATCAAGAGCTTCAGGTTCCAAACTTCTAGTTTTGAAGAGGGTGTAGTTGCACATACCTATAATCTTCAACTCATTCTCAGCTACATAGTGAGTTTAAAATTAGCCTGGGTTATATGGGAATCCCATCACAAAACAAAAAACCCAAACCTCTAGGCTTTGCTCCTGAATGTTGGAGGGGCATGTTATTCATATGATTCTTTTTAAGTTATTATTTAATTAGGGTTTGGGGGGGTTCTTTTTGAGACAGCGTCTCCCTGTAGCCCCAGCTGGCCTAGAACTCATTGTGTAGATGAGGCTGGCCTTGAATTCATAGAGATTCTGCCTCTGTCATGGCTTCTGCCATGGTGGCTCATGCCTTTAATTCTAGCACCAGGGAGGCAGAGGCAGGAAGACCTCTGTGGGTTCAAAGCCAGGCTGGTCTGCATAGTAAGTTCAAGGCCACCTGGGGCTACATGGAGACCCTGTTGCAAAAAGCACCTTCCTGTGTAATTATAAAGAGAAAAAAGTATGTTCCCTTTTGAAAAACCAAATCAACATTCTTTCTCCTGTTATGTGCTTGCTTTTTCTATTTTTCTATTTTTTATTTATTTATTTATTTATTTATTTTTGTCTTTTTTTGAGACAGGGTTTCCCTATAACTCTCTGTCCTGGAGCTCACTATGTAGAGCAGGCTGGCCTTGAACTCATAGAGATCTGCTTGCCTCTGCCACCAGAGTGTTGGGATTAAAGGTAGGTGTCACCACACCCAGTAGGTGTTTGCTTTTTCAAAATGCTGTTAAGAAAACTTGCTGGGTGTGGTGGCACACGCCTTTAATCCCAGCGCTGGGGAGGCAGAAGCAGGCAAATCTGTGTGAGTTCAAGGCCAGCCTGGTGTACAGAGCAAGCTCCAGGCAAGCTAGAACTAAAAGAGAGACCCTGTCTCAAAAAAACAACAAACAAACAAACAAACAACCCTGAAAGACTTAAGCTCAGTCAAGTTCACCTTGATACTGTTTTTATTCTCAACTCGTAGTTTAAAATCTTCACTGCCATCTAGCCTGGTTCCTGAGACACAAGAAATACTGAATGAATAAATGTAAGCATCAAAAGTGATCATAAAATCTTACCAAGCTTTATAAATACATTGATGAAACATGAAACAGTAAACAGCTTAGCGGTTCCTTCTTTAAGCAGAGTTGGGGTTTGCTAAAAAGCGTTTTTCTATAGATTTTAAGCAAAAAGATAAAGAGAAATAGCATCAGTGCAGGCGTCCCTAAGTCGCCGGTTACTCTTAACGTCCTTTTTCACTCTGCACAGAAGATGGAGCCAGAGACACATTTATCCATGGCAAGGCCTCTTTCCATCCAACAAAACAAAGCGAAGCAAAACAAAACAAATTCTCCCTTCCCTTTACAAGTACTTTTTTGTGTAGCTCCACAACAACATTTACTTGGAGATAAATGTGGACTATAAAAATTTGTTGAAATTCTACTTAGGTGGAGTCAAACTTTGATCTTTAAATTGTTTTCAAGATTGATACATTGTTAAGGAGAAACAAGAAGCTAAGAGTCTTCTGGAGCAAAGAAGCAAACTGTCAGCTTTCAAAAAAACTTACTGTTGAAAGATTCTAGTTTAGTTTGGTTGGGAAGTCTATTCTATTCTCAAGAAACGTGGCTGACCAAAAGTCAGAGTAAACACACCTTTACTGGTTGGCCAGCGTGGGTAAACCATATTCACATTTATACACATTGAGCTCCACATGCATGTACAGTGCTTCCTTGCTGGCTAATAAATCTTAGTTAAAGTGGATATTTGATGTGTATAAGAGTTTTTCTGATGCTGATGTAAGGAGATCTGTACCAGCCTGGCTTCGGCCTACATCTACACCCAACATTGAAGTGAGGCAGGAGGATTGGGATTACAGAGAGACCCTATCTAGAATAACCAAAACAAAACCCTGTACTCTAATAATGGTATCTTAACCTGAGGCTCAGCCAAGCTAGACCCTCCCTGCCTTAGATAGTCCCTTCATTCTTCTACAGATCTTTTTTAATTCCTGGAGAGATACTTCTCAGTCAGGTGATAATCTCACTCAGAGAGACCAGCTTCAAGCTCTCTTCTCTAACACGCTCAATCTCAACATTACATTTTCCTCGTGGTCTGCATTCACTCTTGTTTTTAATGAGTAACTCTCCTTTCAAAGTTAAAGACTTAGAGGGCCCCAGGCAAGAAATACTTTCCTTACCAATAAGCCTCCTTCTAGCCATTAAAAAAAATATCCCTCTCTTTTCCATACTTTACTGTCTTTGTCATTGGTTTTCTCTGTTTGAACTGGAGGAAATCCTCTCAAGCTGTGTGCTTTGTCTTTGAGATACACTGCCCGAATTCCGTCTTTTAGTAAACACATCTAAACCTGTGGCCTCAAATAGCTATTCTTCTCAGTTAATCAGAAATCTTACAATTTTAACTGGGACACCGTAGTTTTAAAGGCAGTAGATATCTTTCCGTTCTTCCCCTCAAGATATTCCAAAGTGAAATTATTGTATCTTTAAGAAGATGAGTCACTCTGCAGCTTCTTTATAGTACTGTTTTCCCAATCAAAACTCCAAAATCAGTGTCCACCTCCCCCTTCTCCGCCCCCCCCCTTGAATCTGTTACCAGCTTCCGATGCCTCTACCTGCCTTTGTCACTGAGAGCACAGCAGTTCACTCTCAAAGCTCATGGTTGGTCCATTCCTTTTCTTCTTCTTTTTTTTTTTTTTTTTTGGTTTTTTTGAGACAGGGTCTCCCTTTTAGTCCCAGCTGGCCTGGAGCTGGCTCTGTAGACCAGGCTGGCCTTGAACTCTCAGAGATCTGCCTGCCTCTGCCTCCCGAGTGCTGGGATGACAGGCGTGCGCCACTATGCCTGGTGGTTGGTCCATTCTAACATTATAATACTTAATATTCTTCATATCCTTTCATTTAATTTAATTTTTTAAGGCAAGGTCTCCATTATTTCCCAGATTGCTTTACATTCTTGGTCCTGGGTAATTCTCCCTCCTCACACTTTGTGTGAGGAGGGAGAATTACCCAGGACCAAGAATGTAAATGCTCTAGATGCATTTGTTTAGGGAAAAAAAATCTGACATCTCACTGCAAATTTAAATGCTAGGGTGCTGACAGGCACAGGCCTGGCATAGGAAAGAGACCACGGCACCCCTCTCAACAGCAATTGTTTCTTTGTTTAGGTTTGTTTGTGTTTTTTGTTTGTTAGTGTTGACCTGGAACTCACTATGTAGACCATGGTGTCCTTGAATTCACAGAGATCCTTCAGCCTCTGCCTCTGAAGTGCAGAGATTAAAGGCATGTGCCACCCCACCAGGCCAGAATTGTACTTCTTAATAGGAGAAATGACTTTTTTTTTGGGGGGGGGGTATTTTTGAGACAGGGTCTCCCTTTAGTCCTAGCTGGCCTGGAGCTTGGTCTGTAGATCAGGCTTGCCTTGAACTCACAGAGATCAGCCTGCCTCTGCCTCCCAAGCGCTAGGATTAAAGGCATGTACCACCATGCCTGGCATGACTTTTTTTTTTTTTAACATTTGTTTCTAAATACAAATTTCTGGAATTTTGAGATGAATAGAAAAAAAATTTAAGGATGTTAAATGTCCTTCTTACACAAACTCTTTTAGATGACTCATATCAGTGAGTAGCAGGAATACCAATCAGGCCTTCAATCCCAGGACTCAGGAGGCAGAAGCAGGGAATAGAGCTCTAGGCTGGCCTGTGAGCTCTAGGCCGGCCTGGTCTACATAGCAAGTTCCAGGCCAGCCAGTGCTAAACAGTGAGAACCCTGTCCTTAAAAACATATTTTAATTATATTTTTATGAATAATTTTTACTTAGAACAAATCAGCAGACTAATTTATAAAAGGAAAGAACAATAAAAAATGCAAGTCCAAACTTGAAGCCTTAGAAGTCAGACTGCAATTTCTAATTCTATAAGATCCTTTTACCCCTTCTTTAAAAAAAAAACATACCCTGCCGGGCATGGTGGCGCACGCCTTTAATCCTAGCACTTGGGAGGCAGAGATAGGTGGATCTTTGTGAGTTCAAGGCCAGCCTGGTCTACAAGGTGAGCTCCAGGACAGCTGGGGCTACAGGGAGACCCTGTCTCTCGAAAAGACCAAAAAAAAAGAAAGAAAAAGAAAAACATACCCTAAAGAACAGGATAATCAAAAGAGAACACAGCTTTGTCTTAAAACAATGACATTTCATATGATATCTTATTAGTCATTTCAGTGAGAGTGAACTTGGGGAAAGTATTTACTAGGAAACACTTGCCATCCTGCTTGTTCTGGTGCCTGCATTAGTGAGAAAAGTTTAGCAACATCAGATTGACGTTTTTTTCCATGAGCGCAAAGGCCCAACTCCAGGAGCATCACCGAAGCTTGTTTATGGGAGTTGTCCCACCACAGCCCTCTTTTAGGGCATCTGGGAGCCCTCAAAGGAGCTGCCCACTCCAACTAAGAATGAGGCCTCATGACTCAGGCCTTCCTAAACCCTGTCAGATCTGTGGAGAGAGCCACGAAGCGTGTGGAGAAGCACAAAGTCAGAATGTGCTCACCAGGCTAAAAGCTCTCCTCTGGGCAGCCTTCAGAGGGATGTGATGGAAGGGAGGGATGAAGTTTTCAGAGCTACTTTATGCAACTGTAATGTAGTCAGCAGCTCTAGATGCATTTGTTTAGAAAAAAAAATCAGACATCTCACTGCAGATTTAAATGTTAGGGTGCTGGCAGGCACAGGCCTGGCATAGGAATGTTCAGATCCTGAGAGGAGAGGTTAGAGATCAAAATTTCTGTCAAAATCTTATATATATGATCTGTGATCTATGAAGTCAGTTATTCATAATATATAAACATTTATCTCCATGTGCTTAAAGACTAAATTAAAATGCCACAGGCAGTCCAGAAATTGGAGGGTGGGTGGGGGAAGACATACACATCTGGTTGTGAAACGTCCTCCCATCTCTACCATTTATTTCCTTTGTTAATTGTCAGTGTTTAGGAGGAAGGGAATTAGGTCATAAGAAAGATCACTCACGCCCACCTCACACTTCACACACCTCGGTCAACATAAAACAAGTCTGCAATGGCTGCCCTCTTCTCCCCCATTTTTATTTATTGTACTTTTCTTTTTTAATTTGGGGAACGTAACCTCAAATATACAACTTCTTACTATCCCTGATGTGAAACATGTACAAGGCCAGTAGTTTTTAATCTGTGAGGAGTCACTCCCAGCAGTGGCGTCTAGGTTTCTCATGTTATTTTGTTTTTTTTTTTCTCGTCAGCACTTTTACACTGTAACTTTGTCTTGACCTGGCCTCTCCTGGCTCTTCTGCCCCACACCGGCCAGCCTCCTCTGCACCTCCTCCCCGCCTTTCCTTATTCCCTCCCCTTTCTCCTCCTAAGCCCCTCCTTCCACTTGAGTCAGTGGCTTGAAACTTTTAAAAGCTCTGTGCTCCAAGTTAGAAAAACGCTTTTACGAGGTATCAGCACTTTTCTTTCATTAGGGGGAAGGCGTGAGGAAAGTACCAAACAGCAGCAGACTTTTAAACTTTAAATAGACAGGTCTGAGTGTCTGAACTTGCCTTTTCATTTGACTTCATCCTCCAAGGAGTCCACCACTTTGGCGCGCCTACTTCGCTTCCACTAAGCAAGCGAGTAAGTTTTGAAAAAACTCATTTTGCCTATTAGCTTCTTTCCTATAAGTAAAGCTTTTCTATTGTAGTTTCTGAATGCGTTTGTCATTTTGGTTTATGATACAGTAGTTGGAATGGTAACCTTCAAAAGTGCCTCTGTAATTTCTATGTTAAAGTCGTACTGAATTTACATTTTGGTTGTTCCAAAAGTTTTTATTGACCATGCAACAGGTAGAAGGTTCAAACTTTTCCAACTAGGGTAAAGACCTAATTTACTGAATTGGGGGGGGTCTTTGTTTGGGGGTCTAATTTTACTTAACGTTTTTGTAGTCACTAATAGTGTAGGTGTTCTTTTTTGGAGGGGGGAGCGGGAGCTGAGGCTCGGGGTTTGACTGACGCTACAAAAATCAAAGTAAGTAAGTATCCTTAGCTTGCCTCCTATAGTATAATTGCACACTGCGTGCTTTTTCATATGTTAATTCTGATTGATGTTCCGTAGTCTTGAAACTTCCTTGGAAACAAAGTGCTTTGTTAAAATACTGTGGCTACTTGACTTCCACGTGGTTCTTTCTTAGACTTTTCACCGTTAAACCAGAAGATATGTAGATCACAGCGTTGCTTTTGAAGTTTTGAGGCCAACAGTAGTTACTTTGTGCCATCCCGGCGCTGTGCTACACTCTGAGCCCCTTAGCACACACAAGCAGCTTTTTACTCTACCACGTTGGCATCTCCCGGGGGTGAGAAACTTTGAATGGGGTGGTAGTGACTCGCGGGGCATTTAGTGGATCAGCAGATGTTTAGAAACAGTGTGTGCCTGGATGCTTTTCCAAAACCGACTGCTAAACGCTAGCTTCTGGGGAAAAAAGAGAGGGAAAAGGGATTTCTGAAGCCGCGCTTTTAGAAGGAGCTACCCCCTCCCCCCGCCTGCGGGGACCAGTTACAGACTTCGGAGCTCTTGGGACAGTTCTGAGTCGGATCTGCCAGGGTGCTAAGCAGCAGAGATGACGTTAATGTGCTGTTTTTAAAGGGGTCCATTTTAAAAGATGTTTTTATTGGTAACGCGTTCCGTTGAGCGGAAGAGCAGCCCTACACTTGCTTGGCCCGAAGTTCATTCGATTCTGTCTAAATCCAGACCCGAGTAACTAGAATTCTGGGAATGGGTCTCTCCTGAAGTTTTTGCCCCAGATAAGACTGAGGATCTATTGGAAGGGCCGCTTTGCGGAGGCCGGGCGCGGGGCGCCTCCTGCGGTCCCAGCCTCGCTCCCGGGGCCCAGCCGCCCGCAGCCTCCGGGCTTTTCCGAGGGACGTTCCCTCCCAGCCCTTCCAGTCCGCCCTGCGCGCCTCCGAGCTCGCCCCTGCCGAAGGAGGAGGAGGAGGGAAAGGAAGGGCGGGCTCCCCGCCAAACGGTCAAAGAGCAAGTCATTGACTTAATTAGGTTGCTAGTCTGACTTCTCACCCCTTTCCCCGGTCCCTCTTTTCACTCTTCCCCCCTAAACTCGTGTCAGAGTTGCGGGAAGGAAAGGTGAACACCTTGGGAGTTCCGGTGCTGGTAAATTGCACTTGTAGCACTTGTGGAAGTTCTTGAAACTCCCCAAGAATGAGGCGGGGCGGAGGAAGGAGGGGCTCGGAAGACCCTTCGAGAAAGAGAAACCCGTCGGGAGCTACTGACGTGAGCTGCAGCAAATCCGTTCAGGATTGGGAAATTCAAACCTGAGTTCCGAGCAGTGGCTCGCCCACAGCGGTCCGCTCTGGTCCAGCCTACGCTCGCTGAGCATCTCTCCTAGGTAGAGCTTCCGCCCGGCGCTCCCAGACACCCCCCTCCCCCCCCCCTCACATCCTCCCGCACCCCAGGGGCCCTTCCCTTTTTCCTCCCAGGTGTTCGGTGCCGGTGGGAGGGTGAGAGCTGAGAACTGAAAGCCTGCAGGGCTGGATTTGGAGGTGGGTTTAAGTTCCTTTGTTCCTGAACCATGATAGTAAGGACTTGAAAGTTGCTTAATCTTACTCCATCCCCCAAAAAACACCGCTGGGGCAACCTTGGACCCCATAGTGTCCGGTGACGAAGACTAATGTTAATTTTTTACCAGGACTGCTGAAAATAAAAGCCTATAGAATCAAATATGCCAATGAAGACATAAAATGCTCCTGGGGGTTGGGGGGGGGGCAGAATAATTAATTCTGCCGGGTAGGCCTAATTGAATGAAAGACAGCCCAGTCACAGACAGTACATTCTGTCCCGGTGAGGTGTTAGCTTTGAATTGCTGGAATGTGTCCCCATTGTGCGAAAGCTCTTCTCGCGCAGAGTCAGGGTACAGGGGCCACTTGTCCCTTGCCTAGAACTCCCAGTGGCACTGCTTGGCTCTTTGTTCAGGATCTGAGCTCATGCCGCGTTTTCTAGCACCTTTTGAAGTTCATCATGGCCGCGCATCCTCTCGGTTCCTTTGCGCCTGCTGACCTTGCATGGGAAGTTCGGGTCTAAAGATAGAGCGGCAAGCTTGGGAAGGCTGCGTTTTCAGATACAGATGATTGCTTTGTTACTTAGATGTTTTCCTCAAATTCCTGCTTAGAGAAAGGTGCAAAGCTCATGATAGTGTGTGTCTTTGACAATATCCAGAGGTGTAGCTTGTAAACTGTAGAAGCTTTATGTACCCCGAGGACAGGGAATGATAGGAAAGTCACCCATGATTAATACCTGCTACTCCGCCTTTCCTGTTGTTTTGACTTCTCAAGAATCTGTTTGACTGAATGTGTTCAGGCGTATTCAGCTCAGCTCAGGAGAGAAAAAAAAACAATGTCAACATTCAATAAGATACTTCTAAGTCTTAAAAAAAAAAACTTCAGCCTTAAAAAAAAAAAATCTTCAGCCGGGCGTGGTGGTTTAACCTCTTACAGAGGCAGACAATGAATCTCAGATGGAGGCCTGGTTTATGTAATGAGCTCCTGGCCTGCTGGAGCTACAGGGAGACAGTATGTAGACCAGGCTGGCCTTGAACTCTCAGAGATTCCCCCTGCCTTTGCCTCCAAGTGCAGCCTTACCAAAATTGAAAGTACAGTTCTTTATGAAATTGCCTAGCCACAGGTTTGTTTGGGTTTTTTTTTAGTCTTTTTGAGCTAGGGTCTCTAGTCCTGGAACTCACTGTGGAGACCAGGCTGGCCTCGGGTTTCACAGAGATTGGCCGCCTCTGCCTCCTGAGTGGTGGAATTAAAGGTGTTCACTACCACGTCCAGCTATAAATCTACAGATCTTTTATGTCTTTTTTTTTTTTTTAAGACAGGGTCTCCCTTTAGTTCCAGCTGCCCTGGAGCTCACTTTGTAGACCAGGTGGGCCTTGAACTCACAGAGATCCACCTGTCTCTGCCTCCCAAGTGTTAGATTAAAGGCATGCACCACCACACCCGGCTTCTACAGATCTTTTAAAAGAAACATTGCTAAATGTTATTGCAATCTTACTAAAAGCTTCGTGTATATGAGTTATCTCGTTCAGTGCATGTTGAGGCAAATAGAGTCCTTAATGTATGAGTGAGCATCCTAAAGGTGTTTATATGTTCACAAAGTAACAGGATTGTATAGTAAAAGCTATTGATTTGGAGGCTTGTGAGGGTGGAAGCAGAAGGAACATCTGGAAATGACAAGTTTCTGAAGTTTCTGGCTGTTTTTGTTTGTTTTTGTGTTGTTTTTTTCTTAAGGCATCCCTAAATTGAGAAATGTATCTGTAGGGGGATTGAATAGCCGGTGTTCTGTGAGGAAGGGACTGTCTCTTGGAGTCACCACCTTCCACATTTCTCTGGAGGCTGGTGTTGGCTGAACTTGTGATGAGAGTACAAAAGAAGAGGAGAAAGGCTTTTCTATACCTTCTATTCAACCCTATGAGAATAGGAATGTTAAGGAATCCTTTACGATGGAATTGAGCATACCTGTGTGTCAAAATTTGAAATGAATACTTAATAAAGAATAGGTCTGACTGTCAAAAAGATCAAGGCTTGATTCCTAGGGAGTCTTTGCATGTGTGTGTGTGTGTGTGTGTGTGTGTGTGTGTGTGTGTGTGTGTGTGTTTGTCTTTTGAGACAAGGTCTCCCTTTTTAGTCCCAACTGGCCTGGAGCTCGCTGTGTACACCAAGCTGGCTGGCCTTTAACTCACAGAGATCTGCTTGCCTCTGCCTCCCAAGTGCTGGGATTAAAGGCGTGGGCCACCGTACCCTGCCCTTGGGAGTCTTATCTGATAAATTTATTTTGTTCTGAGGCGGAGTTTGCTTTGTGGACCTGACTCCAGCCTCAAACTCGTAGTAACCCTCTAGTCTGTTTCCCAAGCATTGGTGTGAGCCATCATGTCTGAAGATAGATAGTACTATTTATTTGTGTATTTTTGGTTGGAAACAGTCTCACTATGCAGCACTGGCTGGCCCAGAACTCACTGTGTAGACCAAACTAGCCTTGAACTCAACAGAAATTCCCACTTCTGCCTCCCAGTGCTAGGATTAAAAGTGTGAGCCACCATTATCCAAGGAATCTCCGTAGCACCTTTTACTCCAAGTACAGAAGGTGTAGCAGTGGGTGGGGAGACAGACAGTAAGCAAGTAAATGCTGTGTTGTGTAGGGCTGAAGCTATTTTAAATAGTAGGGGGTAGAGGGACAGGAAATAGCTAGACCTGGGAAAGGATGCTCCTGCTTCACACTTCCTCTTAGGAAAAGTTGGCTAATGGGGTGAGACCTGAAACTAAGGAAAAGCAGCCAAGTGTGGATGAATATGCTGGCAAGCAGGGGATCAGGGAAAACTGAAGAGAGAGAGGCTAACAGAAAGGGTGGTGGATGGAAGCTCATAGTCTATCTGTGGATTAAATTTGGGTACAGTGATTATATGTCAAGTTAAAATTTCCAAAGCTGCTACAGGGAGACCCTGTCTTGACCAAAAAAAAAAAAAAAAATCTCAAAAAAAAAGTTCCAAAGCCAAAACCTATCCGGTTGTGGTTGGAAGTGGATGGGGAATGTCACAACTGAGCAATTCACATCAGGACAAGAGGCCTAAATAAAAGCGTTAGGAAAATGGTAGGAGGATTTATATAATTAGGAGCCTAAATATTTTATAGTATAGAACACTAAAAGTACATAAAAATATCTGGGCCTACTGCTCCATTCTTGTAATCTTCTAATCCCAGCACTCGGGAGGCCGACGGAGGGGGGATCTGGGGATCTTGGCTATATGTCCAAACACTGGCTTTAAAAAAGAGAAAGGGCAGCTGAGCGTGGTGGCCCACGCCTTTAATCCTAGCACTTGGGAGGCAGAGGCAGGCAGCCTGTTCTACATAGCGACTTCCAGGCCACCTGGGGCTACAGGGAGACCCTGTCTCAAAGACCAAAAGAAAGGTAAAGAAGGGGTGCAGCAACCTGCACACCGGAACAGGGATGTTGCATCATCCATTAAATGGCTTCAAGAGCTTCCGTAGACATTTTCTTGGGTATTTTTAGATCACATACTTTTGGTCTTTAATATCAGTGTCTGCTCTTGGGAGGCAGAGGCAGGCAGATCTCTGTGACATCTGAGCCAGCTAGGGTTACAGGAAGAGACTCTTGTCTCAAAAAAAAAAAAAAAATGGCATATACCTGTAACTCCCAGCATTTGGGAGGGGAGGCAAGAAGAATAGGAGTTCCAGGTCAACCTTAGCTATAAACCAAATTGAAGGCTAGACTGGGCTATATGAGATCCAGTCTCAGAACAAACATATATATATATATATATATTATCAAACCTCACTACTTACCAATAATTATTGGCAATTTTATTTGCTTTTATTTCTTGTCATTAGAGCTGTCTATGAGAAGATCTTTTGAAATGTCAACTGTATTTGCAATGATGTCTAGGATGTTAATAACAGGCAGATTTGGCTGCAACTTCTACAAGATGATTTAAGGTTTCAGGGAAAGGAACACTCAGCTAATTTAAAACTTGGGTATTTCCCTGTGTGGTGGTGGAAGACTTTAATCTCATCACTCCAGATGAAGGTAGATACCAGCCTAATCTACACCAGTTCCAGGACAGCCAGAGCAACTGAGAGAGACCCTGCCTCAAAAACATCAAAAAAAGGTTTCATCCTGTGATCTCAGGGAATGATTGACAAGGATCAGAGGAGCCATGTTATCTCAGTTCTCAGGTGCTGGAGAGCTGCTTCCTCCATGTTCTTCACCTTAGACCCGCCCTCTCTGGATTCCTGATGTTCCCCCTCTTAGAAGTGTTTTGAGCAGGAAAACACCCAAACTTCTGAGGACCCACTGATTGCCTGCTTGTCTATAAAACTTTAGAACCACCCAGCACATTTTTTTAAAGCAGTAATTAAGAAAAATGAAAGCCAACTTCAGAACTTACCCCCACCCCCCAGAAGTTCAGATTGATACCACTCATGAAGGCCAGGCTCAGAGTCAGCAAGCAAAGCATACACCCATCTCCTGGTAGTAAGAATGAATGTCAGCTGGAGTCTACGAATCAGTGCCAGGGAGTCTGTAAACATAATTGTGCCCTTATAAAAAGACATTCATTTTTTTATTTTTTATTTTTTATTTATTTATTTATTTATTTGGTCTTTTTGAGACAGGGTCTCCCTGTAGCCCCAGCTGTCCTGGAACTCACTCTGTAGATCAGGCTAGCCTTGAACTCACAAAGATCGGCCTGCCTCTGCCTCCCAAGTGCTAGGATTAAAGGCGTGCGCCACCATGCCCAGCATGACATTCATTTTTCAACTAAGCCAGATGTGGTGGTGCATGCCTGTAATCTCAGCACTCTGGGAAGCTGAGACAAAATTGCCACAAGTTTAAGCTTTGGCTGAACTAAAAGCAGAAAAAGTAACTATGTCTGGTACCTCCTGTTTAGAGTCACAAGATGAGGCATCACATTAAATATTATTTGATGGTGTCTGATGGTGGTAATGATGGGTGTCTACATGTTACAGGAGCTAGAGTGTCCAATTGGATAATTCATATCTTATTTAGATGAAAGACTATAACCCATTAATGCAAATGACTGCTGTGTAGGCATTTAAAGAAAAGGCAAACTTTGCAATTAAATCACTAGTATAGTTAAAAAAAAAAAAAAAGAACTGCTACCCAGAGAACTGACTGGTGACCCCGTTCACATGCTGTGGTGCTAGGAATATTGTAGGTCCTAAGAATTACATGGAAATCAAGTTTCTTTTTTTTAAAAAAAAATTTATTTATTTGTATGTGAATGAGTGTACTGTCTGCATGTAGGTTTGTGTACCTGTGTTGTGCAATGCTGCGGAGGTCAGAAGAGGGTGTTGGATTCCCCTGGAACTGGAGTTAAAGATGGTTCTTAGCCACCATGTGGGTGCTAGGAATCGAATCCGGGTCCTCTGCAAAAGCAGTCGGTGCTCTTAACCAATGAGCCATCTCTCCAGCCCCAGAAATCAAGTTTCTTATTCCATATTGTGAAGAACTTAATGAACTGCCATCAGCATCTCACGGCCATATTACTTTGAAGAACAAGGAAGTGTTTCTGAGCTGCCTATTTGTCTTGATGTGTTGATGGATGCAAACTGCTGATCATTTTATACTTGATAGCTTTTGGGTTCTCCCTACCCCCAACAATTGAATATGTGAGCAAAAGCAGATGACCCTGGCAGAATACAGAGTTAGAGCCAATTTACACATCATCGCATAGAAACTATTGATACTGCTCCAAAGATTCTGCTGTTTGACCCTTGTGGACTATACTTCATTCCTGGCTAATATTTTCTACTAAATTATAGGTATTTTTGCTTATGCTCTCTCACCATCAAACTGTCTACCAAAACTAAAGTACTCCCTTCACTTCAAGCCTTCCCCTACCTATTTAATTAACTTTTTGTGGATTCTGCCAGTATTTTTTTCTTGTTTGACTATTCTTCACACCACAGTTTCACTCTCTGAATTGTCATTTTAAACTCTGAAATGAACTTACTAAAAATAGAAGATCTTTTTGTTTATGACTAGTAGGAAAACATTATTTCTGGGGCCTGATCAGCACTTCCTGCTCTTAGTCCAGTATTCTTTGGCACCTGTCCCTGGCCATCATCAAAGGTACCTGTGGAGGTGAGAGAGATTCATTATCTCTACTTCTGCCTCAGGAACTCTATGGACAGTTAGTTATTGGTTACTGTCTGGGAGATGGGGAGTCCTATTCCTTAGTGATATAGTCACTGGTAAATTGCCCTTGCTCAAGTAAGCCCCACCCATGATCATGCAGACAATCCTAATCAGATGCACACACACACACACACACACACACACACACACACACACACACAACACATACAAAGTAAGAGAAGACTTGCTGGGAAGAAGTTCAAGTGGGAAGGGGAGGGGGGGTATGGTATACCCACGTGTATGATGTATATGTGTGAAACTATGAAAGAATAAATAATTTAAAAAAAATGAACCCACCAACGGCTTGATGGTATGGATTGTAACTTTGTGGACTAGCCGTCCAGGAAATCCTAGGCTGGTTTTCCACTTCATTCTTCCAGAGCAAGGACATACAAAGTCATTGGACAGAAATGTAACAGATGGTATAGAAGAGAACTCCCATAGAGTTCAAGGAGTAGATGTCTCTTAGTTTACCAGATGAGACCTCCTTAAACAGATAGTGGGTACATTTATAAGAAGCCTCCACAATCTTACTTTTGTTACACAGTTCAAAATATTAATTCCAAGTCTTTATGTTGATTTTTTTTTGGGGGGGGGTGTCTTTTTGAGGGAGGGTTTCCCTGTAGCCCCAGCTGTCCTGGAACTCACTCTGCAGATTTGTAGACCAGGCTGGCCTTGAACTCACAGAGATCCACCTGCCTCTGCCTCCCGAATGCTGGGATTAAAGGTGTGTGCCACCATGTCAGGCTATTTTGCTTGTTTTTAATTATTCACCCATTCTCAGACTCTCCAATTAATAATACCCTCTGCTGAAAACAAGCCTCTATGCCTGTTGTTACTTTGTCCCAAGTTCTAACCCTTCTTAGACTATGTATATCAGCCCATGGACAACACAGTACCAACCTTCAGAGACAGTGCGTGCTCGAGGATGCCTGGGCCTAAGGATCATAAGCTTTGGCATATACAGACAGCTGTTTCTAGATCTCTAGAACCCCACTTTTCCTAATTTAAGCAGACCAATGGCAATTAGGAGCATCAGTTGAATTAGATCACTTTGGGGTTCCATGTCAGTTCTAAAGAATGGTGTCTTATTAGCCTTAGGTTTAAAAGTGTACAGGGTATTTGTTTTTGAGACAGGGTCTCACGTAGACTAGGCTGGATTTAAATACTTAATGTTTTAATGTAGCTGATGTTGAGTTTGAACTTCGGGTCCTCCTGCTTCTACCTCCCAAGTGCTAAGATTATAGGTGTGTGTATCACTGTGTCTAGCAGTGTGTGTGTGTGTGTGTGTGTGTGTGTGTGTGTGTGTGTGGTAGGGCTTCACTGTGTAGGCTTCGGATTTGTAGTGATCCTCTTTTTTTTCAGTCCTGAGAGCTGAAATTACAGGCATGGGACAGCACGCTGGCTAGCTAGGTACGTGGTATTTTTAAGTTTAGGCGAATGCATAGGCTCAGGGCCCAAAACCCAGTAAGAGAATTGTAAAATGTAAAACAACAAAAGATAAAGGATGTAAGATGTGGTGGTGCACATCTTTAATTCTAGCACTTGGGAGGCAGAAGCAGGGAGATTTCTTGAGTTTGAAGTGGTATTGAGACAAATAGAACTCAGTTGGAATGTGGTGTGCACTGAGTCTTTAGGGAATTCTTAGTTTTTGTTGTTTTTTAATTAGACTAGTCTCAGGCTGGCCTTGAACTCAGCAGTCATTTTGTTCTGGGAAACAGACCAGGATTGGGAACATATGCCTGGAATCCTAGCACTCTGGAGGCAGGAGGATTGAAAGTTCAAAACCAGCTTAGGCTAAATAGTAGATACCCTGTCAAAGAAAGGTAGGGAAAAGAGATTTATACATTGCCTTAATATAGAATATGTACAAATTACACGTTTTATGTTATGGGAAAACATTTCAGAGTAAAATTAGGAATAAAATGGTACATCCTAGCATCTCGGAAACCAAGGTTTGCTATTAGGTTTGTCCCTGGATGTCCCCTCCCCCCATGTCTGTCTCCAGGCCCCCTACCCCTACCCCCGGTCTTTTGAGACAGGGCTCCCTGTAGCTGCCTATTCTTTGTATAATACATCACCTGGACATATATCCAGACCCAGGCTTCCTAGACAAGAACCGTCACTTATCAGACAGATAAAATAAGCAGAGGAACTTAGCAGAGGCAGCCTCCCTGGTGCTATGGCAAGGTGACAGTGCAGCAGTGCCACTGGCTGGGACTAGTTGACCACTCCAGGTGCTGTCACATCTCAGAAATAACTTTATCTTTGGAAAACGCAGTCAAATTTTCACTTGAATTTTGTTTGGTGTTGGTTTGAAAAATGCCAGAAAGCTATGAGACAATCTGCCATATTTTGACTGTCAGCTGAAAGAAGAAAACTATATGTGAAACCATCAATTTGCAGTCGGTAATCACTGAGTTGCTTTCTTGTTTTCTTTTTTCTCAGGAGGTGCCCAGCCAACATGGGTGACTGGAGTGCCTTAGGAAAACTCCTGGACAAGGTCCAGGCCTACTCCACTGCTGGAGGGAAGGTGTGGCTGTCAGTCCTCTTTATTTTCAGAATCTTGCTGCTGGGGACAGCAGTCGAGTCAGCTTGGGGTGACGAGCAGTCGGCCTTTCGCTGTAACACTCAGCAGCCTGGTTGTGAGAACGTCTGCTATGACAAGTCCTTCCCCATCTCTCATGTGCGCTTCTGGGTCCTTCAGATCATATTCGTGTCTGTGCCCACACTCCTGTACCTGGCTCATGTGTTCTACGTGATGAGAAAGGAAGAGAAACTGAACAAGAAAGAAGAGGAACTCAAGGTGGCCCAGACGGATGGTGTCAACGTGGAGATGCACTTGAAGCAGATTGAAATCAAGAAGTTCAAGTACGGGATCGAAGAACACGGGAAGGTGAAGATGAGAGGGGGCCTGCTGAGAACCTACATCATCAGCATCCTTTTCAAGTCGGTCTTCGAGGTGGCCTTCCTGCTGATCCAGTGGTACATCTATGGATTCAGCCTGAGTGCTGTCTACACCTGCAAAAGAGACCCCTGCCCCCATCAGGTGGACTGCTTCCTCTCCCGTCCCACTGAGAAAACCATCTTCATCATCTTCATGCTTGTGGTGTCTTTGGTGTCTCTTGCCTTGAATATCATTGAACTCTTCTATGTCTTCTTCAAGGGCGTTAAGGATCGTGTGAAGGGCAGGAGCGACCCTTACCACGCCACCACTGGCCCCCTGAGCCCCTCCAAAGACTGTGGATCTCCAAAATACGCTTACTTCAATGGCTGCTCCTCTCCAACCGCTCCTCTCTCACCTATGTCTCCTCCTGGGTACAAGCTGGTCACTGGCGACAGAAACAATTCCTCCTGCCGTAACTACAATAAGCAAGCGAGTGAGCAGAACTGGGCCAATTACAGCGCGGAGCAAAACCGAATGGGGCAGGCCGGAAGCACCATCTCCAACTCCCACGCCCAGCCTTTTGATTTTCCCGACGATAACCAGAATGCCAAAAAAATTGCTGCTGGACACGAACTCCAGCCATTAGCCATTGTGGACCAACGACCTTCAAGCAGGGCCAGCAGCCGTGCCAGCAGCCGACCTCGGCCGGATGACCTGGAGATCTAGCCAGGCTGGAGAGCATCAAGATGCCACTCATTGTGGAGGAGAAAAAAAAGGTGCTACAGAAAGCGCACCTGAGGTGTTCATTTTGTTCTATAGAGGTGGTACTCAACAGCCTTAATCGTGAGGCTTAGAAAACAAAGACATTACAATACCTAGGCTCCTTGGGGGTGTCTGGGACGGGTGGGTGGAGCAGGTGGGGATAAGGAAGGTACATCCTGGTATTTAATGTAGTAGATTCAAGGAGCTTAAGTTCTAAATAAGATTCACATTGGGTGAACATAGGTGAGGGTAAGGGCTTTCTTCCCCCCCACGCCCCCCCCCATACCCCTAAGAATGGTTCTGTATATGTGAGTGGGTGATAATTTCTATCTTTGTTTTACCAAGAAACTGAAATAGCTTTGGCCACAAATACTTCCCCAAGCTTGTATTTTCTTTCAGCACAAAAAGACAGCATTGTCCTGTGTCCCTGCTAAAACATTCCATTGTTAAAATTTGCACTTTGAAGGTAAGCTTTCTAGGCCTGACCCTCCAGGTGTCAATGGACTTATGCTACTATATATATATTTTTTATATTCTTGATATCAATTAAAAATTCAGACGACTCACAGAAAAAGATTTCCCGTGCATTTGCATCTCAGCTGGTTCTATTTCACATCTGTTTTACCGTCATTCCTCAACTGCTCCTCACGCTCACCAGACGATTTCTGTCAACATTTTAAAAGTAGTCGGGGTGTCATTCAATAATGGTTTCTTTTTGAGTTAGCATCAGGGAAGCAAGCCATGCTCAATATTTAACAATCACTTTTCTGTGTGTGTGCAGGCCCATGTGGAAGAGTGTTTTATTTTTATTATTGGTACAAGCAGATGCACTATAGACTCACCATTTCTGATTTAAATCTAATGCACACACAGTGTTTAAATTTCAGCCTTCCTGATGGGTTTTTGTGGTGTGGGCTAATATGGTGTTTACATTATATAATTCCTGCTGTGCAAGTAAAATACAACTTTTGTCCTAAATTTTTTTTTCCGTGTATCCTATTAGGATACTGGTTTTGTTCATTGTGATTATTTCCCCATTCTCTTTTTTTTTTTTAGAATGTAGCAGTAATGCTATTACTGAAATGAATGATTTTCTTTCTGAAATATAATCATTGATGCTTGAATGATAGAATTTTAGTACTGTAAACAGGCTTTAGTCATTGTGAGAGAATTAGAAAAAATGCTTAGAGTGGACTAGTAAGTGCCTACGTGAACTCTGAAGTAACTGGTATTCTGGTTTTGTCTTACTTAACTACACATTAATTCAGAACTTGTATTCTGTGTTTGACAGTTTTGGAGTGACCAGCAACTTTGTTTGCACTAAGATTTATTTGGAATGCAAGAGGGGTTGAAAGAAGTTTCAGTAGTACACATGTAACTAATTTATTTGAACTATATGCTAAAGACATCTACCAGTTTCTTCAAATGCCTTTTTTTAAAGTTCATCACAGATGGTTGGTGACAGTGTTTTGAGTTTCATACTTTTCTTGCACGTCAGCTACATAAATGGTTTTGTACAATGAAAAATACTAATTTGTTTGACATTCCATGTTAAACTTCTGTCAAGATCAGCTTCATTGCATGTAATGTAGACTTAGCCCATCCAGTCATGTGCTCTGGAGAGTGTTCTTTATTCAATAAAGTTTTAATTTAGTAAAAAGTTAGTTGGATGTTCTGTGTGATTTAACTTACCTACTGCATCTATTCAAGATTTGTAAAGATATATTCAATGGTTATAATTATAAGGACTTAGATAAATAAAATTCATCTTTTCAGGGATGTTTAAAAGGACAGTATTAAGGGTTAGAGAGTAGCTCAGCAGTTAAGAGCACTTGTTGCTCTAGCAACTTATAACTCTACCTTCAGGGGATCCTACACTCTTTTCTGGACCCATTGGGTTCCCACACACATGTGGCATCATTTAAACATACACATACAGGTAAATAGAAATAAAAATCTTTTAGCTGGGTGTCATGGCACATGCCTTTAATCCCAAGCACTCAGGAGGCAGAGGCAGTCAGATCTCTGAGAGTTCAAGGCCAGCCTCTGTAGACCAGGCTGGGCTTGACTGAACTCACAGATCCACCTGTTTCTGCCTCCCGAGTGTTAGGATTAAAGGGGTGCACCACAACGCCCGGCTTAAAGAAGGTTTTTAGCTGCCATGTGGGTGCTGGGAATCGAACCCTTGTCCTCTGGAAGAGCAGTTGGTGCCCTTAAGCACTGAGCCATCTCTCCAGCCCCAGCACAAATCTTAAGGTGCTGAAAATTCAAAGTTGTACATAGAGCTACCTAGAGATAACTGGTTCAGCTTCAATATGCTTGCAGCAAAAGAGAAGTTTTGTGAAAATATTGTGTTAACCTTACTTTGTGCATTGAATATGTATTTCTGAGTGTGGGGGTGTGTATGTCAAAGTGTACATGTAGAGCTCAGAGGACAGCTTGGAAGTCACTTCTCTTTCCACGAAATGGGTTCTGGGGATCAAAGTTTCCTACTTGGCTGCAAGTACCTTTACTACTGAGCCATCTCAGCAGCCCCGAAAAAGTGGTTTTTGTTTGTTTTTGTTGTTTGTTTAGTTGGGTATTTTTTTGGGGGGGTGTCTATGAGACAGGGTGTCCCTGTAGCCTCAGCTGGCCTTGAACTCGGAGATCTGCCTGCTTCTGCCTCCCAAGAGCTTGGATTAAAGGTGTGTGCCATCGCACCCAGCAAGATTCCTTTTTGATCTATAGTCTTGCCATGCTGAATTTGAACTTCATGACCATACAGGAATAGGTAACCACTCCCAGCTCTCAACCTATGAATTTTAAGACCCCAGCCATATAAAAAAAGAAATGTATAGGACTGAAGAGAGGGCTCAGCAATTAAGAGCACTAGCTATTCTTGCATAGGAACTGGGTTTGAGTGCCAGAACCCACATGGTGGCTGACAACTATCTGCAATTCCAGTTCCAGGGGATCCAAAGCCCTCTTCAAACTTCCGAGGATGGGCATTACATGACAAGGGCACACCTACCTACCTACACGCAGGGATTATGCTCATACATAAAATAAAAGATTTTTTTTAAGACAATTTAAGCCAGGTATGGTGTTGCACACCTTTAATCCCAGCACTCAGGAGACAGGCAGGTGGATCTCTGAGTTCAGGGCCAGTTTGGTCTGCATAGTGAGTCCCAGGACAGCTGGGGCTACAGGGAGACCCTCTATCAAAAAAGACCAAAAAAGTAATTCTGGTCAATTGGTAATAGTGCTGAAGTTTAAGATATAAAATGTAACAAAGTGGTAGCCAGAAGCCTATAGTCCAGCACTTAGCAGGCTGAAGCAGGATTCCAAGAGTAAGTTAAAGTCAGAAAGGGGTGGCAATTTAACTGGAGTTAAATGCACAAAGCCCTGGATTTGGTAAGAGTAAACAAAGACACTAAAGAGGTGAGGACTGGAGGATCCAAAATTTAAGGTGAAGATAGGAAGGAGGTTCTGGGAGGGGGGTGGATGGTAAGGGAGATAGGAGGGGGGAGATTTACAAAACCTCCTTTTTGAGACAAGATCTCACTATGTGACCTTCGCCAACCTGGAGCTTACTATGTGGGCCAGACTGGCCTTGAGCTCAGATCCATCTACCTCTGCCTCCTGAATGCTGCTATTAAAAGCATACACCACTATACTTGCCTCCGAAAACTTACCTCGAAGATGTCATAATGGTATCCAACCCATTATGCTAGTTTTAAAAAGGTTTTAAAAGTTCAAGTTCATTCTCAGTCATGTAGCAGAATTGAGAGAGATATATGAGATTCCATAAAAGAATGTAAAAACTAGTGTTGGCCATCCTAAACATTTTCCTCCCTGCGCTTGGATTTTTAGGTTACAGAGTGAGTTCCAGTCCATCCACTACAGAGCAAAACCTTGCCTCAAACAACCCTCTGTTGGATCCCCAGCCCAAGAGGGATGAGGGAGTGCTAATACATAATTAGATGGAAATGGGCTTCAAACTTACTATCTCGCCACATTCCCCAGTACGTATCAAAGAAACACTAATTTCCAGAAGAAAAGAAACTACTTAACTAACATTAATAAAGAATAATTGAATGACTATACTTCCTGTCCCAAGAAGCATACAATGTGGATCCTTCCAGAAATGGGAAGAAAGTCAAAGTCTGTTGATTCTGCCTATTCAGGAGGACAAGGCAGAATGCAATTAAAAGCTAGCTGGAGGGGGAAGAAAAAAAAAAAAGCAAGCTAGTTGGAGCAATTTAGCAATATCAGTCTCAAAAAGTGCAAGATAAGAACAGATTGAGTATAGCTCAGTGGTATCTACCTAAGACCCTGTCTCAGCAAACAAAAATTTCAAATTCTGCCCAGGCAGTTCATTGATACCCCATCTAGTGCTTAGAATTACAGGTTCAATTCTTAGCATCACATACACAAAATTACGCAAGCACTACTTTTTAAAATAATTTTTATAATTAAAAATAGCTTTATTTTATGTATATGTGTGTTGCCTGAATGTGTTCAAGTGCATCATGTCCTGCAATGCCCAAAGAGTCAGAAGAAGATGGTCGGATCCCCTGCAACTGGAGTTACAGATGGTTGTTAGCTATCATGTTTGTACATGGAACCCCAGTCCTCTGGAAGACCAGCCAGTGCTCTTAATCCTTGAACCATCTCTCCAGCCCCTCAAGCACTATCTCTGCCAGTCATGGTGGCTCATGTCTTTAATTCCATCACTCACAGAGGCAGGTGGATCTCTGGCCTAACCAAATTACAGGACAGTTAGGGCTACATGAGATAATAAAACAAAATTCAAAAATAAAATAAAATAAAAATAAAATAAAACAATATTCAAAAACAAAACAGCTGGAGCTGGTGTGGTACATGCCTTTAATCCCAGCACTTGGCAGGCAGAGGCAGGTGGGTCTCTGAGATCCTGGCCAGCCTGGTATATATAGCAAGTCCCAGGCGAGGAGGAACTACAAGGAGACCCTGTCTAAACAAATAAATTAAAAATAAATTCTGCCAACACTATTTTTTTTAAGTGGCAGAATTGTCTCATTTAGATACTAGGAAGCAGTCCAATCCATGTTTTTAGTTTGTTCAGTAAATTCTCACCCTAGCTCTGGAAGTTTGGTTAAGCTGCCAAGCTAAAGGCTGGTCCTTTATCATATTTTGTGAAAATTGCTCAAGGCCTTCACCTGCCACTTCTAAAAATTCCAACCTTGAGCTTCAAACATGCCAAAACATCTGTGCCCTGAGAACAAAATAATGAAGTTGGGGAGCAAGCTCCTTGGCATCCTAAAGGGAGTCCTCTCCATAAACAGCAGCACACCGACAGAGTAGGGACACGTTTATAGTCTAGATTGGCTCCCCATGTCTCTTTTTACCTTTTCTTTGTTGGGCAAATATAACTGAGCCCTTGACGTGTCAAAGTCTACAGCTAGGAACTATCAGAAGAGAACACATGGCACCGAGACAGGGCTTCGAGAAGACTAGAAAGAGCAGAGGATGGTATGGCAAAGAGCTCATTTGGAGGAAAAGTGTTGTGCTTATATCCTGATCTTAAAAAGTATTGAAATTTTAAGTTGTATTATATTGTTTCTATTCTCCGGACCAAATGCTTATTGGGCTCTGGTGTGTAAGCAATTTCAGTGCCCACACACTTTCCTGTGGCATATAAAACAGTCCCAGGAGACATTCCCATTAGAAGGAAAACCTTCCACCACAGTTTTTTGTTTTGGGGGGTTTTTTTTTTTTTTTTTTTTTT
>VZQC01001918.1:134970-158959 GCA_009823505.1 Rhizomys pruinosus
TTTTTTGGTCTTTTCAAGACAGGGTCTCCCTGTAGCCCCAGCTGTCCTGGAACTCACTCTGTAGAGGCTTTGAACTCACAAAGATCTGCCTGCCTCTGCCTCCCAAGTGCTAGGATTAAAGGCATGTGCCACCATGCCCGGCTCCACCACACGTGTTACAAAGCAGAGCCTGTTTGGGTGTTTGTGCTGACACTGGTCAAGTGGTTAAATTTACTATACTTATTTGGCAGGCACAGTATAAGAGTTTTTAAATTGCTGTGGTGACAGAAACCCACACAATTATTTCCTCTTACAAGTAAATAAAGCCAGTGCCAGATAGATGGCTCAGCAGTTTAGAGTGCTTGCTTCTCCCTACAGCTGGAGTTACAGGCAGTTGTGGGCCACAAGTTATGGGTGCTGGGAATGGAACTCAGGTCCTCTAGAACTAGAGTGGTGAGCTTAATGACTTAAGCTAAACCCTGAGGAATCACATGAGGAAAGAGAGGACCAACTCCCACAAATCGTCCTGACTGCCACACTTGTGCTTTGGTTCATAGTGGGTACACACACACACACACACACACACACACACACACACAACAAAATGAAATAAAGATACTTTAAAATTTTTCACTGTGGCTAATAAGATGGCTCAGTGATTAAAGGCACCTGGGCCAAACCTGGCTGCGAGAGTTTGATCTTTAGGATCTACATGGTGGAAAAAAAGAACAGTTATCCTCTAACCTGCACATGAGCACCATGACACATGCTCACACGCATATATACAGAGACTCATATAAATAAATAAATGTATGTATGTATGTATGTATGTAAATTTAGGGCTGCAGAGATGACTGAGGGTAAGAGCACTTGTTCCTCTTGCAGAGAACATGGGTTTGGTTACTAGCTCTCACGTGGTGGCTCACCATTGTCTGTAATTCCAGTTCCAGGGTATCTGACATCCTTCTCTGGTCTCTTTGAGCACCATTCATGCATTTAATACACATATATACATGCAGGCAAAACACTCGTACATATTAGAAAACAATGTTTGTTTTGGGGTTTGTTTCTGGGTTTTGTTTTTGTTTTTTTTTTTGGTTTTTTTCTTTGAGGCAGCATCTCTCTTTAGTCCCAGCTGGCCTGGAGCTCGCTATATAAACCAGGTTGGCTTTGAACTCACAGAGATCCACCTGCCTCTACCTCCCAAGTGCTGGGATTCAAGTTGTGTGCCACCAGGCTTACTGTTCTGCTTTTATCTAAGCACTCAAAACTTCTGGGGACATGCCAGTTTGGAGCCATGCATATATATTTTTTTTCATCTTATATTTGATCATTATTGAACTTCCTTTTCTTTTTGTCTCTCTCTTCTTTCCCTCACTCTTTCCCTATCTCTCTCTCTCTCTCTCTCTCTCTCTCTCTCTCTCTCTCTTCTTCCGTTCAAGACAGTTTCTCACCATGTAATTCATGCTGGCCTTGGGCTCTCAATCCTCTTGCCTCAGAGGCCACACCAGTACTAAATCACAGGCGAGCACCACCATGCCTGACTTCCTGAAGTTTCAATTTTGTAATTAGTTTCTAACCTTGAATCTACAATTGAAGTTAAAATAGGTTAAACACAAAGATTATATCAAATTCCTTGCTTTCTTTTACTTATATTTCTTACTTATATTTAGAAAGTTTTGACTAGATTCTGCTGGCTTGTCTGTGGAATCAAACATATCTCTTGGTCACATTTATACCTTAATTCCTTACACCTTATATGCACCTTTAACAAATAAGTGCCAAGTGAAATATTTCAGTTGTAGATGTTTAACTTTTGTAATTAAAGCATGTCATTGGAATCCATTAGAAATATGTTTAATTTTTATCTTCGCTCGGGTTCACACTTGTCTGTAGGACTTGAAGTATTTTATAATTAAAGAGGATGAGAACTGCAGGTGATCGTTATCTAAAACTCCAAACGTAGCAAATGTGGGAGTGAGGGTGCTATTTGGCACTCGACCAATGACTTTCTGCCAGCATTAAGAGCCAAGCTCAACTTCTAAACTGATGATTCTCCATGATAATAAGCTATTATGTGTGGGAAAGAAAAAAAAGAGCTATGGAAGCTATAATAAAAATGGGCACACATCCGTAATCCCAAACGTGGGAGGTAGAAGCTGGAGGCTCAGGAGTTAGTTCAAGGTCAGCTGGGTTACAGGAGACCCTACCTAAAAAACAAAAGAAAACTAACTGAATTAAAGGACATTTTCAGGGCAGCAGTCTGTTCATATTTAAACACACTAAAGTTATAACCAGAAAATAGTGGTTCTGATAGAAAAGGAAAAAGGGTAGTCAGGCAGCTATCAAATCACAGGAATTTATGGCTTTTTGGTTACCAGCAGTATGTCTGATTTGGAAGTAATGCACTAGAGGGAAAACTTCCGGCTCATCTGTAGAGCACTTGCTGAGCATGTAGGAGGCCCAGGTCCCCTCCACGTCATCGAGGGAAGAATTATTTTTTTGTAGTCTAACAAGTTGCTAAGCACATGGTGCTGGTAAAGATAACCTTATGACTACTTCCGGCATTTAGTTTGCGTCTTGCTTTTCATTAAAATGTTTGTAAACCACTGTATTTGTGAGTTGATGTCAAGATGACCTCTGAAGGGCAGGAAGTGTTTAAAAGGCCATGTTGTGGTACGGCTGGAAATACTGGCAAGAATTAGAAATATGCATCTCTTCAGAGTTTCCAGAAATCCCAGGGCTTCTGGGGGATTTCCGTTTGCATGACATAAATGGTGCTGCTCTTTGAAAAGTGTTCGTAAGAGTCAGATACTTGGCACTGTGCTGAAATACTATCTCAAGCAAAGTGAGGTAAGTGGACTCAGAAGAGGCCTTCGCAAGGCAGGGTGTCTGAAGAAATTGTTGCCACATTCAGGAAGACTTGGTTGTGTGTTAATCTGACACGGTGATACACATTCTAAAAGATAGGGCTTTGACGGAGTCTTACCCTTTCTTGTTATTTTTAGTATCTCCACCCAACCCCACATATACCATAAACATAACCATATGTCTGGGCAAAGCTACACGGATGGTTTGGACCTGCTGTTCTTACTTTTATTTTTACCATTCATTGCTGTCTGTAGCACAAAACATGTATTTTTCATCAATGATTGGAGGTTTACATATTTTTAATTGCTTGTGAGCTAGAGGTTTGGGAAGCAGAACACTTTTCCTCTCATGATTTTTCAGTGCCATAAAACCAAACATGAATTTGTTGAAAGTCTATCTAGGCATTAGTGTGTGTGTGTGTGTGTGTGTGTGTGTGTGTGTGTGTGTGATATGGTGCTAGAGTTTTGAAGCTGTCATATATACTTGAGCAAGAGTCACACAGCTTTTGAGCCTCAGCTCAACTATAAACAAAAATAAAACCCATCGCTCAAAAAAACTTGTGGCGATCATATGGGAACAGAGAAAACAATGTACTCATAACAACCAAGGATGGTACTGCGTACCTGTAATTCCAGAACTTGAAGGACCGAAGCAGGAGGATTGCTGCGAGTTTGAGACAAATCTGAATGACATAGGAAACCCTGTCTCAAGGCAAAAAAATCAGGGCTGGGAAACAGCCCAGTTGGTAGAATGTTTGCCTAGCATGCATGAAGCTCTGGGTTTCCGTCCCAGCAGCACATGGAACCTGGTGCAGTGATGCATGCCTGTAATCACAGCACTTGGGAGATCAAACATCCAAAACTCAACATTATTTCTGGTTATGTAGCTAGTTAGAGGCAAGTCTGGAACACGAGACCCGGGCTCCTAAAAAGAAGGGCAATAACCAGGCATGGTGGCAAAAGGCCTTTAATCCCAGCACTCAAGAGGCAGAGGCAGGCAGATCTCTCTGTGAGATCTAGAGCAGACTGGTCTACATAGCATGTTCCAGGTCAGCTGGGGCTACAAGGAGACCCTGTCTCAAAAAAACAAACAAACAAACAAAAAAAAACTAAATAAAGAAGAAAGAAGAAAGAAAGAAAGAAAGAAAGAAAGAAAGAAAGAAAGAAAGAAAGAAAGAAAGAAAGAAAGAAAGAAAGAAAGAAAGAGAAAGAAAGGAGAAAAGAGGATGCTGGGTATCCTGCTCTTTCACAATTTACCCCTTATTCCCTTGAGATATTCTCTGAACTTGGAGCTGGTTAACAGCAAGGCCCAGTGATCTTCCTGTGTCCATCCCCTACAATGTTGGGATGACAGACGGCGCATTCCTGCATGCTAGGCACGTCTTCTCCCTACAAAAACTACATCCCTAGCTATTTTCTGTTTTCTTTTGCAGACAGGGTCTGCCGGACTTGAACTCCCAATCTTTTTGCCTCTACTTCCCAAGTGCTAAAATTACAAGAATGAGCTACCAGGCCCAGGAAACTTACCTCATTTGAAAAAGCTATATAATATTCCATACAGTGACTATTTTGTACTGCAAGGAATTATTCGGTCATTGTGTGACATTTGATTTTCAGCATTTGTCGCTATTATAAATAACATTGCAGTATTTGCAATGTATGTAAAATTAAAGCAGAAAATTTTACTAGTTGAGTACCAAACACTTTACTCACACACTGCAGTTGGCTTGAGGGTACTTTAAGTGACTGACCTCTTCGATTCAAGGTCGGAAAAAGCCTCCATCATGGTGGCAGAATCATATGAATTGTTACAGATTCAGAATCATATGAAGTGTTGTCTTTCATAGTCTCCCTGGATTTGGTTGTGGGAAGACAGAGAAGATTTCAAAGACTTCTAATTCATCCGTGTTCAGCAATTCTTGTGTACTTTCTGCTTAGCTAGCTGATTCATACAAAGAGCTGTAATTAAAAGACAAGATAAATTTCAACATGACAAACTATCAGCTTGAAAATCAAAACGTAGTTCAGATTGCCCAATTCTCATGCTGTTCCTCCTAATAAACAGGAGGAATTGACATCATGGAGCTATGACCTTGCTAAATGAGGTCTGATTTATTATTATTGATTGATTGATTCTTATTTATATTCTCAAAGTGCTAGGGATTGAATCTAGGCACAGTAGGCAAGGGTCTACCACTGAGCATATTTCCTGGTCCAAATAATGATTTGCAAAATTATAAGAGAAATGAAAATTTATCACAGAAAATTGAAAGAACTTAAAAATGAACAAAAAGGAAAAGAAAAACTTTAATCCCAACATCAAAACTAAACAAAACAAACAAAAGCTGCAAGGGAACCTGAGGCTCAGAAACACAAGCCAGCATTCTGAAGCTGAGGCAGGAGAATTGCTGAGTTCCAGGCCAGCATGGCTGTATACTAAGACCCAGCCTCAAAAAGGAAGGGGGAGGGGAAGGCACTGAGCAGAGAGAGGTGAGAAGCAATGACCAACTATAGAGTTTTCTTTTCTTTGTTTCCTCTTTTTTTCCATTCTTTTCTTTCTTCCAATTTTTTGAGACAGGGTCTCACTATGTAGACCAGACTGGCCCCAAGTTTGCATTAATCCTCCTGCCTCTATCTCCTGTATGCTAGGGTTACAAACAGGTACCCCTATGTGCATACACTGCTGGAGATCAAACCTAGAACTTCCTACATGTTAAGCAAGCACTCTAGCAAATGGGCCTATAATGAAGAACTAAAACAAAATTCCCAGCACCCACATGACACCTCACAATTTCTTGGATATACATGGTAACACTCACATGGTAACACACATACACCCACATACACACAAACTGAAAATATTTTTTTTCCAGACACATCAGAAGTTTATGAAAACATTTAAAAAGTAGTATAAGCAGGCTGGGGTGGTGACACAGGCCTTTAATCCCAGCACTCAAGAATCAGGAACAAGTGAATCTCTGGAAGAGCAAGGCCAGCCTGGTCTACATAGCAAGTTCCAGGCCAGCTGCGGCTACAAGGAGACCCTGTCTTAAAAAGATATATATAATATCATATACTATATTATGATATTATAATATAATATATTGTATATATATCATGCATAATGTATGTAATATATTATATCATAATATAGATCTTATTTCTGTTTTAATAAAACCAGAATCTTGACAATTTCCCCCCCTTCTTTCGGGTCTTTTGAACAGGGGTCTCCCTGCCCCAGCTGGCCATGGAACTTGCTATGTAGACCAGGCCTAGCTTTGAACTCAACAGAGATCCACCTGTCTATCTCCCAAGTGCTAGGAATAAAGCATATGCATCACGCCCAGAAACTTCTTGAATTTTATAGCCAACAATATTTTAAGCTTTACTGTAAGGATTAGAAGGCCCTGTGTTTCACACAGCAATTTTGTGTTCAACCACAGTTTTGTTTTAGTTCTTCATTATAAGCTTTTTCATTTATGTGACTCTTTGTTAACCTTATCAGTATAGATAAGGCATACACTCAGGGGCTAGGGTTGTGGTTCAGTTTAAAGTGCTTGCCCAACGTGCATAAAACTCTGAATTTGATCCACAGTAAAACACACACACACAAAAAAAAAAAAAAAAAAAAAAAAAAAAATTTTTTTCTTATTTTTTTTTTTTGGTCTTTTTTTGAGACAGGGTCTCCCTGTAGCTCTGGCTGTCCTGGAACTCACTCTGTAGACCAGGCTGGCCTTGAACTCACAAAGATCTGCCTGCCTCTGCCTCCCAAGTGCTAGGATTAATTTCATTAAAGCCACGCCCGGCTTACTTATTTTTTTAAACCATCTTAGCCTTGAATTCAATTTATAGTGGAACTTTTTTATTTTTTTATTTTTTTTAATTTTATGACAAAATCTCCTTTTAGTCCCAGCTGGCCTGGAGCTCACTCTGTAGACCAGGCTGGCCTTGAACTCACAGAGATCCACCTGCCTCTGCCTCCCGAGTACTGGGATTAAAGGCATGTGCCACCACACCGCCTTAAAGACAGTTCTTAGCTGCCATGTGGGTGGTGGGAATCGAACTTAGGTCCTCTGCAAGAGCAATCAATGCTCTCAACCACTGAGCCATCTCTCCATCCCCTCAAAATGAACTTTTTTTTTTTTTTTTTAATAAAACCGAGCCCAAATGTTTGAAGTGATCACTGATAGACTCTTCCCCTTTCTGAGGAAACAAAGAGCTTCTTTTGCAATAGACTTGCTGTCATCCTAGAAGTCACTCCAGGGAACACTGAAGAGCTGTCATCACACCAAAACAAAGACGTGGACAAGTCACTTTGGGGCTATTCCTAGCGTCTGCTTCATATTTTCGTACACTACGTAGCTGATGCCAACAGCGGGGAACACCTTCATGAAGTTTGGGGTGATGCCTCTATAGAGTCCAGATATTCCTTCTTTGGAAATTATTCTTTGAAAAAGGCCAACCATGTTTAACTGTGGGGCTCCTTCAACCATAGCTTGAGCCTGCATGCACATCCTCACCAAAGCTAGGGGGTAGCTGGCCAGCTGCCCACAGGTACTGGATAAGACTCCACAGCCCAGCAGCACCACCACCCCAGGGTTAATAGAGTCTCTTGCAAAATGATCCAGCCAGTGGGATTTCAAGAGCTCATACACAGGTAGATCGATGCCTGCGTATGGTATGATGCCTGCATATGGTATGATGCCTAGTAAGTTGGGCACACAGCCTTTGTAAAAAGCTCCAAAGCATTCATATTTCAAAATCTTCTTGGCACAATTGTATATTCCAGAATATTGTCCAGTTTTGGCTACAGCCATTCTAGTTTTCAAAACCTCCATGGGATAAATAAAAGTTTGTGAAGTTGCTCCAGCCATGGATCCAGAAATAAATCTCTCAAATGTTCCTATTTTTTGTCCTTCAGTAAGCAACTTCTTGCACTGTTCATAGGCCCAGAACTTCACAGCTGTCTCAGGAGCAATTTTAATAACATTTGTGCCATTTCGTCTCCAAAGAGAACGGATTCCTCCCTCTTTTACCATCTGCCGAAAGGCTCCGAATATATTCATGGATTTGGAACCATGAACCTGCATCATAACTTTGAGGCGATCCAGGGGGGCAGTGCTTGTCCTGGAGACAGCGCCGGCCACACCTCCTGCCAAGAGCTGCCTCCACCACTGCCCAGACTTTTTCTCATCTTCTGTGAATTCATCAGGAATAGTTAAACTATCCCCTATGTCAATTCGAGTAGAGTGTTTCCAGAAACGGATAATTTCCTCAGTGTCTGTCACTGGGTTAAATAAGAAGTAGTCCCTCCACTCATTCCAATCCACTGTCATTGTCCTGTCAGAGTCAATGATCTCCTGGGTCACAGTTCATCACTCAGGGAGCCCAAGGCAGGAACTCAGGGCAGGAACCTGGAGGCAGGAGCTGAAGCTTACTGGCTTGCTCTCTCAAAATGAACTTCTAATACTGTGATTACCTTCCAGGTGCTGGGGTTACATGTTTTATGTGTATCTGGGGATCAAACCCAAGGGTGCTTGCTATGCAAACATTATACCAACTGCGTTACATCCCAAACTCCTCTAGTATGTTTCTCCAACTGAATAAGATACCTTTAAGAAAATATTTCCCGGGCTGGAGAGATGGCCTAGCGGTTAAGAGCGCCGACCGCTCTTGCAGAGGACCCGGGTTTGATCCCCCACACCCCACATGGCGGCTGAGAACCATCTTTAACTCCAGTTCCAGGGGAATCCGACGCCGTCTTCTGACCTTCGCGGCATTGCACGACACGGGTGCACAGACATGCATGCAGACAGTACATTCATACACATACAAAAATAAGTAAATAAATAAATAAATAAATAAATAATAAAGAAAATATTTCCCATGGACATGGTGGCTCACACCTTTAATCTCAGCACCTGGGAGGCAGAGGCAGGCGGATCTCTGTGAGTTCAAGGCCAGCCTGGTCTACAGAGTGAGCTCGGACCAGCTAGGACTAAACGGAGACACAAAAAGACTAAAAAAGAAAAAGAAAAAAAAATTTCCATAGTTTTGTGTGGTTTTACACACCCTTAATCCCAGCACTAGGGGGGCAGAAGGGGGTGGATCTCTGTGAGTTGAAGGCCAGCTTGGTCTACATAGTGAGTTCCAGCCCACCTGGGGCTAAAGGGAGACCATGTTACAAAAAAAAAAAAAAATTCCATGTGTTTATCTCACCTAACCAAATTAACAAGTTTCTTGATATCAATTTATCTTCCATATTTACATTTTCCTAGCAGTCCAGAGTCTTTTTAAGTTGATTTGTTTAGGCTAGGCGTGGTGGTACACATCTTTAATCCCAGCACCCCAGAGGCAGGACATGGAGACCTGCAGTTCAAGGTCAAGCTGGTCAACTTGGGGAGTTACAGGTCATTCAAGGATACATAATTGGACTCTTTTTTGGGAGGAGGGGTTTTTTTGAGACAGGGACTTCCTTTAGTCCCAGCTGGCCTGGAACTCACTCTGTAGACCAGGCTGGCCTTGAACTCACAGAGATCTGCCTGCCTCTGCCTCCCAAGTGCTGGAATTAAAGGCATGCACTACCACCCCTGGCAGGACTATTTTTAAATAAGTAAATAAATAGGTAAATAGTTTGTATCTGGCTGGGCGTTCAAGGCCAGCCTGGTCTACAAACTGAGTTCCAGGACAGCCGGAGCTACAGGGAGACCCTGTCTCAAAAAGACCAAAAAAAAAAAAAATTTGTATCTGAAACCAAGCAAAGTCATATTTAACTGTCTCTTCCCACCTTTCTTTAATACTGTTTTTTTTTGGGGGGGGGAGTGGCAGCACAATTTTTTGACTTGTCCATCTGTTCCTCACTGATTTGTGAAGTTACCTATATTATATTACATTGTTATATTACAGCTTCCATATATAAAGCTGGTTCTAAAGTTGGGTGTTTTCCCAACTTGGCCTAAAACTTGGGTCAATCCTTCTGCCACAGCCTTTGGAGTGCTAAGATTACAGGTATGAACCACATGCCAGGCCTCAAGTCTGTTTCATTATGATCATAATCCCAACTACTCAGAAACTGATGCAGGAGGGTCACAAGTTCAAGGCCAGCCTAGGCAACTTAATTTAAGTCTCAAAATTAAAAACAAAAATGAACAATATCAAAATCAAGAGGCCTGTGAGCAAGGCTCAACATTTCCTGGCATGAGCTCCAGACTCCAGCACCACAAAACAGAACCTAGCCACCACCAAATCTATTCTAATGAACTGCATTTGGTAATATGTTATAATAGCCTCATTATGGTTAGTTTACTTTTTGAATAGTTTTTATTATCTAGAAGAACATTTAGAATTTAATCTACTGTTTTTAGATTTTTTCTTGTTTTGCTTTTTGAGACAGCTATAGCCCCAGCTGGCCTGGAACTTGCTATGGAGGCAGAGCTGACCTCCAACTCACAGAGCTCCTTCTGCCCCTGTGGCTGAGTACTGGAATTGAAGATGTGTGCACCATGCCTGGCTAGATTGGCTAGATCTTTTTTGTTTGTTTGTTTTTGGTCTTTTGGAGACAGGGTCTCTTTGCAGCCCCAGCTGTCCTGGAACTCACTATGTAGATCAAGCTGGCCTTGAACACACAGAGATCTGCCTGCCTCTGCCTCCTGAGTGCTGGGATTAAAGACATGAGCCACCACGCCTGGCCTTGGGTAGATTTTTTTTTTTTTGGTCTTTTCCAGACAGGGTCTTCCTGTAGCCCCAGCTGTCCTGGAACTCACTGTGTAGACCAGGCTGGACTTGAACTCACAAAGATCCGCCTGCCTCTGCCTCCCAAGTGCTGGGATTAAAGGCGTGCGCCACCACGCCTGGCATTTTTTTTTTAATTTTACTTTAGTTCCTTTCAACTTTCTGAGAAGAATTGACTTCTAAGTCCCAAACTTTGGGACACTTGTTCCCACCCAGATAGATCATTAACTCCTAGAATGATGTATTCTATAAAGCCGTCTCTTTGTCAAGTTTCTGAAAACAGCATTGCTCACCAGGAATGGGAGCTCATAATTGTAGTCCCAGCACTTAGGAAGCTGAGGCTGAGGAGGATCTCCATAAATAAGTTCAAGGCCAACCTGGGGTACATAGTGAGGTACAGTTCAGGCTGAGCTATAGAGTTTGATTCTCTCAAAAACAAATGTTATTATGCTGAATGGAAATAGTATCAAACTGCCCTCTAAATTCATGTCTCTGCCCACAGATTAGGGCAGCTCTTAGACTTCCTCAGAGGTTTCTTTGTACAGTGGATGATAGTGCAGAAACTCATAACTGATCAAAGTGCATAGAACACAGAGTGCTCAGCCACAAATGGGACAACTATAACACACCCCAAAACTCAGGGACCATCTTAGAAAAGGGGGCACAAGAATCATAAGAGCTAGAGGATGGAGTGGTCAGAAGCTTCTCCTGCACAGGACAGATCGACTGCCTCATGACCTCACAGCAGCTGTGGTTGCCTATTCAAGATTAAGCCAGTCACCACTGTAGCTTGGAGTGGAAAGGATTCATGAACTCCCATCTCTAACTGGGGACCTATGGATAGTTAATGGCTTCTGGGGGAGGAGAGTCAGTTTTCTTTTAAGGGTGTGGCTGCTGATAGGTCTAATATAATTCAGTGGATGGCTGCATGCTCAGAAGTATGTGAACAGCATAAATCGGAGCCAATGGGTTATTAATAAAAAAGAAAGAAAAAGAAGACACAAAGTTGGAAATAGAGAGGGAGGGGTGAATCTGGGAGGAGTGACTATGATTAAAATACATTGTACAAAACTCTCAAATAATTAATAAAAATATTTATTTTAAAAAGTCTTGACATACCAGGTGTGGTGGCGCATGCCTTTAATCCCAGCACTTGGGAGTCAGAGGCAGGTGGATCTCTGTGAGTTCAAGGTCAGCCTGGTCTACATAGTGAGTTCCAGGACAGCTGGGGCTACAGGGAGAACCTGTCTCAAAAAGACAAAAGGAAAAAAAAAAGTCTTGACAGGTAAATAAGTTAACAGTGATTCCTACTAGGGCTGAGGTTAGGGGTTAAAGGTGGAAAAATGATTTCTGCTGTTTCATTTTAAAATCATCTGTATTGTTTACATTTTTACCCAGTATATGTTATATTTACAATAAATATTCAATATATATCAATATAACAAAATATCTAAAAATAAGCCTAGAAATCCAGTATGCTGGGTACCTTCATGTGTTTGGATATTAACTCCAAAGAAAATGGTATAAAGGTGGTCTTCTGGGACTGGAGAGATGGCTCAGTAGTTAAGAGCACTGGCTGCCCTTACAGAAGACCTGGGTTTGGTTCCTAACATGCACATGGTGACTAACGACTGTCTGTGATTCTAGTCCTAGGGGACTGAAGCTCTCTTTTGGCCTTTGAGGACACCAGGCATGCACAAGATACACTATCATATGTGCAGGCAAGCACACATACAGAGACAATAAATATTCTAAAACAAGAAAAAGAGGCGCTGGAGAGATGGCTCAGCATTTAAGAGCACTGACTGCTCTTGCAGAGGACCCGGGTTTGATTCCCAGAACCCACCTGTTGGCTAAGAATTATCTTAGGCTGGGCATGGTGGCGCACACCTTTAATCCCAGCACTCGGAAGGTAGAAGCAGGCAGATCTCTGTGAGTTCAAGGCCAGCCTGGTCTACATAGCAAGCTCCAGGCCAGCTGGGACTAAAGGGAGACCCTGTCTCAAAAAGTAAAAATGAAAGAAAGAAAGAAAGAAAGAAAGAAAGAAAGAAAGAAAGAAAGAAGGAAAGAAGGAAAGAAGGAAAGAAGGAAAGAAGGAAAGAAGGAAAGAAGGAAAGAAAGAAAGAAAGAAGGAAAGAAGGAAAGAAAGAAATAGAAAATTTAGAAAAAGAAAGCCTTTTTGTGCTCGGACTTCTGTCTGCTTCTGAACTGAGTCCAGGGAAAAAGTGAGAAGATGGGAAATTAGAGATAAGACTCCTTATGAAACCCCAGAGAGAGTTCCAGAAGGAGCAGATCAGGAAGGAAAGAGGAGGGAGGGCCGGGCGTAGTGGCGCACACCTTTAATCCTAGCACTTGGGAGACAGAGGCAGGCAGATCTCTGTGAGTTCAAGGCCAGCCTGGTCTACGGAATGAATTCCAGGACAGCTGGGACTACAGGGAGACCCTGTCTCAAAAAGACCAGAAAAAAAAAGAAAAAAAAAGGAGAGAGGAAGGAGGAGGCAAGCTTGCCCTGAAAGCTGACTTCCTCTGAGACTCAGCCCCTTTGCAGAGACTTCAGATGAGCAGTTGTTTTTGTTCTTCTAGCATGACACCCGAAGTTTGCAGTGTGTTAATATCGGTACATAAGGTGGGGATGAGTTTTCTAGTTTTTGTAACTTGATTAACTTGTTTAGATAAGGTGTGAGAGATTTTGCCATCTGAGGCTGCTTAGGGGTAGTAACCTGTTGATTTCTCAACACAGGGCAGGTTACTCTGTATCAAGGTGAAAAGAAATTAAATTAACCAGATTACTGTAAGATCCAAAGTGTCAGCTGCAAAAGCACAAAATCCTCTCTTCTCAGCAGCATCCATCTGCATTTGTTGGGTCACCCTAGCTATCAAGGCGACCAAGGAGGGGGCTGGAAAAATGGTTTCAGGGGTTAAGCAAATTGGCTGCTCTTGCAGAGAATCTGAGTTCAATTCCCAGTTAAGTCTATAACTCCAGTTCCAGGGGATCTTGACATCCTCTTCTGGCCTCTGATAGTATTTCATGCACATAGTACACTTACATACATGCAGGCAAAACACTCATACACATCAGATAAAGACACACTTAAAAAAAGGCAATTGAGAATATTAGATCATTGGATTATTTCTGGAGGTTTTGGTTGTGTGTGTGTGTGTGTGTGTGTGTGTGTGTGTGTGTGTCTGTGTGTGTGCGTGTGTGTGTGTGTCTGTGTGTGTGTGTCTGTGTGTGACAGAATCCCATGGTATAGCCTGGAACTATGGCCTCAAGTTCAGGATCTTCCTGTCTCACCGTGAAGAGTGCTGGAATTACAGTGATGTGTCACCTCACCCAGAATTTCTGGAGTGAGTTTTGCAGCAAAAATAACTCACTGAGAACTTTATACAGGTGAGTACATACCTGTATAAAGAATGGGGCAAGAACATTATGACTGGAGGCCAGCTCAGGAAAGCTAAGAAGTTCTAGGTTAGCCTGGGATACATTATCATTCTATTATTTATTTATTTATTTATTTATTTATTTTGTTTAATTTATGTATGTATTATTTAATTTATGTATGTATCTTGTATGTATGTATGTATGTATGTATGTATTTAGTCTTTTTGAGGCAGGGTCTCCCTTTAGTCTCAGCTGGCCAGGAACTCCATAGGTAGGCCAGCCTGGGATACATTATCAATCTATTATTTATTTATTTATTTATTTAATTTATGTATGTATCTTGTATGTATGTATGTATTTAGTCTTTTTGAGGCAGGGTCTCCCTTTAGTCTCAGCTGGCCAGGAACTCCACAGGTAGGCCAGGCTGGCCTTGAACTCACAGAGATCCTCCTGCCTCTGCCTCCCAAGGGCCAGGATTAAAGGCGTGCGCCACCAGCGCCACCACACCCGGCTACACTGTCATTCTTTAAAAAAAGACTGATATGGGAGCTGACAAACTCAAGGCTTCAGGAAAACCATCAAGAGCTCTGTGCTGCTGCTATCTCTCCAGAAAATACAAATCTTTGTCAGCAATTCGCTGAAACAACAGGCTCCAGTTTTCCCAATGCAACTCTTTTCAGTGACAGTTTTTGTTTCTGTCTTTTTGTTTAGAGCTTGGGATTCACAAACTGAAGACTGGCCTTGAATTCATTATGAAGCAGAGGATGACCTTTCTGAGTCTCATGCTAGTTCCTCCTCCTCCAACTTCAAGGAGTTGGATTATGGTTATGTGCTACCATACCTGGGACAGGGGCTCCCTGTAGCTCCCCAGCTGGCCTGGAACTTGATATGTAGACCAGGCTGGCCTTGAACTCATAGAATTCCACCTGCCTCTGCCTCTGGAGTGTTGGGATTAAAGATGTGCACCACCACACCTGGCTCTTTCATTTTTTGAGACAAGGTGTCCTGTAGCCCAAGCTGACTCCAGACTTGCTATGTAGTCAAGAATAACCCTGAGTTCCTGATCTTCCTGCCTCTACTTCCTCTGTGATGAGGTGATAGGCATGTGCCTCTGTGCCCTGTTGACAGTGATTTTTTTTATTTGTTTGTTTGTTTGTTTCTTTTGTGTGTGTGTCTTTTTGAGACAGGGTCTCCCTGTAGCTCCAGCTGGCCGGGAACTCACTATGTAGACCAGGCTGGCCTTAAACTCACAGAGAGCCTCCTGCTTCTGCCTCCCAGTGCTAGGATTAAAGGCACCCTGGAACACTTATTTTTAAGTAGATACAATTCTACTCTGCATGGTAACTACTGATCTTCAATTTTATAAATGACTCTGATAGGTGTCTTAGTAGGTGAACACAGCAGTCTCTTTCTGTAAGAACCAAAGAGACTTCTAGAGAACAAATTATCCCTGCCTCTAGGTTTCACTTTTTAAATGTCCCACCATTTCTTTTTTGCTGTTGTTGAGACAGGGTCTTCCCATAGCCCCCATGTGGCTTGGGGGGCACTTGCTACTTAAACCAGGCTGTTCTCCACCCTCCTGCTTCTGTTTCCTGAGTGTTGAGATTAAAGGCATGCAGCATGCACCAATGTACCTGGGTCCCACCATTTCTTAATACCCCATAGGTGACCAAGTTCCTAACATTTGGAAACACACTGGGGTCATATCCATCCCATAAAGGGGGTATTTCACTTAAATTCTTGTCAGAAGCTGGAAGCTTGAGGCAGCTCTGCCTTCAGATGTGTGTAGCTGAGCTGGGTAAACGGTGTGGGCCTTTATCATACCAAGAGTCTGAGGCAGAAGGATCACAAGTTCCAGACCAGCCTAGGCTACATAACCAAATTTTATGTTTTTCTTTTCTTTTCTTTTTGTATTTTTGAGACAGGGTCTCTCTTTCAGTCCCAGAGATCTGTCTGCCTCTGCCTTCCGAGTACTGGGATTAGAGGTGTGCACCACCATGCCAGGCTACCAAATTTTATCTTAAAAAAACAAAATAGCCTTTTGTGGTGGCACCCGCCTTTAATCCCAGCATGAGGGAGGCAGAGGCAGGCAGATCTCTTAGTTCAAAGCTGGCCTGGCCTACAGAGAGACTCCCAGGCCACCTGAGACTGAAAGGGAGACCCTGTCTCACAAAGACACCCCCTCCACCCAAAAAACAAACAAACAAGCAAACAAACAAAAAAGCCAAATAAACAAAAATCAGAATGGGCCAGGGATGTAGCTCAGTTGGCAGACTGTTTACTTAGCATGCATGAAGCCTTGGGTTTGGTCCAAAGCAGCACATACACAGGGCATAGTAGTGTACCCCTGAGAGGTAGAGATCAGAGGATCAGAAGTTCAAGGTCATGCTCAGCTACAAAATGAATATGGAGGCCAGCTTGAGATACTAGAGACCCTGCCTCAGAAAAGAAAACAAACCAAAGTCGCAACGCCATCTAGGAGCTCACAGCATGTTCCCAGCCATGTCTGATCATCTTCCTGAGCCCCTCTCTTTTTCTGTCTCTCTCTCTTTTTTTGTGTGTGTTTTTTTTGAGACAGGGTCTCCCTGTAGCCCCACCAGAGATCCGCAGCCTCTGTCTCCTGAGTGGTGGCATTAAAGGCCTGTGCCACCACACCCCGGTTCTTTCTCACTTTTTAAAAATGTAATTACTTGGGGCTGGAGAGATGGCCTAGCGGTTAAGAGCACCGACTGCTCTTGCAGAGGACCGGGGTTCGATCCCCAGCACCCACATGGCGGCTGAAAACCATCTTTGACTCCAGTTCCAGGGAAATCCGACGCCCTCTTCTGACCTCCACAGCATTGCACGACACAGGTGCACAGACCTACATGCAGACAGTACATTCATACACATACAAAAATAAATAAAATAAAAAATACATCTATTAAAAAAATTTAATTACTTTGTTCATCAACTTAAAAATATCTTATATTTATTGTGCATGTAGGAGTTATTACCTGCATGTATGTAAGTGTACCCATGTCATGCAAAGCCAGGGGAGGTCAGAAAAGGATGTTGGATCCTCTGGAGCTGGAGTTATAGGTTGTCGTTAGCCGCCATGTGCGGTGCTGGGAATGGAACCCGGGTCCTCTGCAAGAGCAGTCAGTGCTCTTAAGTGCCGAGCCATCTCTCCCGCACTGGCCTTTCTTTCTCTTAACCCTCTTGCTTAAAATATATGTTGGAATCTCTTTAGAAATTCTAACTTTGCTTAAAACAAAGTAAAAACCAGGAAATTTTTTTAAACTTTTATTTATCTTCTGATCTCTCTCTCTCTCTCTCTCTCTCTCTCTCTCTCTCTGAGACAGGGTCTCCCTAGAGCCCCAGCTGGCTTGGAACTCACTCTGTAGACTAACTAGGCTGGCCTTGAGCTCACAGAGATCCACCTGCCTCTGCCTCCCGAGTGCTGGGATTAAAGGCCTTTGAGCCACCATGCCTGGCTTAAAGATGGTTCTTAGCTGCCATGTGGGTGCTGGGAATCGAACCCAGGTCCTCTACAAGAGCAGTCGGTGCTCTTAACCACTGAGCCATCTCTCCAGCCCCATATTTATCTTTTTTATTTTTTTTTTTGTATTTTCGAGACAGGGTCTCCCTTTTAGTCCCAGATGGCCTGGAGCTCACTCTGTAGACCAGGCTGGCCTTGAGCTCACAGAGATACACCTGCCTCTGCCTCCCAAGTGCTGGGATTAAAGGCGTGCGCCACCATGGCACAATCTCTTTTGTGTAACTATAATTTAATGATTTTTTTTGTTAGTATTTATTTATTTATTTATTTATTCATGCTTGTTTGTTTGTTTGTTTGGAGACAAGGTCTCATGCAGACCTAGGTTGGCTAGAATTCCCTATGTATCAAAGATAACTTTGTATGTTTTTTTCCTTTTTTTCTGTTGAATTTTTTTTGAATCACATATAATATATTTTGAGATTCAGATCCCTTCCCCTGTCTGCACCATTCTTAGAGTCTCCCCACCCCCTGAATTTGAAGCTTTGAGCCTCTTTGTATTTCAAGCTCCACCTATGCCCAGCGTGGTGCTGTGACTCTGACCATTTGACTCATACAGTGTCTCCTAAGTTACTGTAAATCACAAAATCCATCCCACACCAAGAAGGCATCACATCCATCTTACAGGGTAGAATCTCTACGGAAATATAATTCTCTAAGAAAATTGATGCTGTGGGTGTGGCTCTGGGGTAGAAAGTTCTTAGCTAGCACGTGTGAGGGCCTGAGTGTGATCACCAGCACCAAAAGAAAAGAGAAAAGGGAAAGAAAGAAAGAAAGAAAGAAAGAAAGAAAGAAAGAAAGAAAGAAAGAAAGAAAGAAAGAAAGAAAGAGAAAGTGCATTATCTACTCCTTCCTTTGTTTTTCATTCAATTTTAAATATAGAAATGAGCTCACTAAGATTTTTTAATTTTATTTATTTATTTATTTATTTATTTATTTATTTATTTATTGTTTTTTTGACTTTTTGAGACAAGGTCTCCCTACAGCACCAGCTGGCCTTGAACTCACAGAGATACGCCTGCTTCTGCCTCCCAAGTGCTAAGATTAAAGGCACGTACCACCACACCCGGCCCCAATTGTTTTATATTTTGGAATCTAATCTAACACTGTATTATAGTATGTTGAAATTGTTTTGGCCTTGGCCAGTGGGAGATCTTTCAGGCTTCTCTTCATCTTTGATGTGCCCTTATTTTGTTTTTGGAATATTTATTTACTTCTTTTCAGTAAAAGATGTTCCACACACCTCTCGTGTACTCTCTGCCAGAGTCTTACTAAAGCTTTTTCTCTTTTTAAATGTTTTATTACATTTAGTGGTGTGTGTGTGTGTGTGTGTGTGTGTACAGCACAAGTACATGTCTGGAGGTCAGAGGACACCTTTTTTATTTTTTTTATTTATTATTTTTATGTGTATGAGTGTACTGTCTGCATGTAGGTTGGTGCACCCTTGTCGTGCAATGCTGTGGAGGTCAGAAGAGGGTATCAGATTCCCCTGGAACTGGAGTTAAAGACAGTTCTTAGCCGCCATGTGGGTGCTGGGAATCGAACCCGGGTCCTCTGCAAGAGCAGTTGGTGCTCCCAACCGCTGAGCCATCTCTCCAGCATCGGATTCCCCTGGAACTGGAGTTAAAGACGGTTCCGGTTCCTAGCCGCTATGTTGGTGCTGGGAATCAAAGCTGGGTCCTCTGCAACTTGGGTCCTGCAAAAGCAGTCGGCGCTCTTAACTGCTAGGCCTTAACTGCTAGGCCGCCTCTCCAGCCCCAACATCTAGCCCCAACAAGCAAGTCTTACAACGCCTGTTCTGGCTACCAGAGCAGCTCCTGGTAGTCTCTGGATGTCTCCTCATTGGTGCACTAAGGAGACTGAGGCAGGAGGGGCCATCACTACTTTCCTGACCCGTATCATCCCTCCTCCTTCTCCCCCCTCCTCCTCCCCCCTCCTCCTCCCCCTCCTCTCCCTCCTCCCCATTCTCTTCCTCCCCTACTCCTCCCCCTCCTTCCCCTCCCCACTTCTCCCTCCTCCCCCTCCCTCTCCTCCTCCTCTTTTTCTCCTCTTCTTTGTCTTGGTCAGCTTCCTCCCTGCCCCAGCCCCCCAGTACTTAAGGATGAAAGGAGTTTGAAATTTATGCTGAGTATCTATTGTTTGTTTTTCTCTCTTTGGAAAAGTGTTCTAGGTGTGTGTGTGTGTGTGTGTGTGTGTGTGTGTGTGTGTGGTGTTTGGTTGTTTTTTTGTCTTTTTGAGAGAGGGTCTCTCTACAGCCTTAGCTGGCCTGGCATTTGCTATGTAGATCAGGCTGGCCTTGATCTCACAGAGATCCACCTGCCTCTGCCTCCTGAGTACTGTGATTAAAGGTGTGCACCATATGCCTGCTTCATTGGGTCATTTTTTTGAGCACCTTGGGAAATGTGAAAGAAGTATACTGTCTCTTCTGTCAAAAGCTTAACTATGACCCCCAAAAGTACTATTTTTAAAGAAAATGTAAAAAACACCATTTGGCAAAAATCCTTCCTGAGTCAGCATCCTCCTGAAATCAAAGTATGTGCTCAGGGTCACACTCTGTGACTTTTAATTTGCAATTGCTTAATTAGCAAACGCTGCAGTTTTGTTGTTGCTGTTGTTTGTTGTTTGTTTGTTTGTGTTTTTGAGACAGGGTCTCCCGGTAGCTCTGCCTGCCTCTACCAGGGATTAAAGGTGTGGGTCACCATGCCCAGCTAAATGCTCCACTTTAAACAAGCCATTCAAGTAAGAATGTGAGGCCTAGCTCTGGCCACTCAGAGTGGCCAGAATACAAACCAGGAAATAACCCACCCTCCCCACCTCCCATCTCTGTCCCACGCCTCACCCACCAGTCATTGACTGGTTAATTTATGCATCCTTCTGCAGAAGTCAAACTTTTTTTTTTTTTTTTTGTCTTTTTTTGAGTCAGAATCTCCCTGCAGCTCCAGCTGGCCTGGAACTCGCTATGTAGACCAGGCTGTCCTTGAACTCACAGAGATCCTCCCGCCTCTGCCTAGAAGTCAAAATTTTGCCTTGCTGAGTACTTTGGATTGCATGATCATTTTCTCCAGCCCCACACCCATTTCTAACACGGAGTAAACAGACTTGAGTGTTTGTTTGTTTTTTATTTCATTTTGGTTTTTGAGATAGGTTCTCAAATAGCCCAGGCTGGCCTTGAATTCACTGTGTAGCATAGGATGACCTTGAACTTTGATTGTCCCACCACTACAAAAGCATGTCCCCATGCCAGTTTCTCTTATGCACTACTGAGGATAGAAATCATTGCTTCATTTTGCCAAATCACCCTAAGGGAGGAAAAAAATCATTGCTTCATGTAGGCAAAGCAACCACTCTACGAACTAAACCATGTAGCCATCCCCAAACTTGGGTTTCTTAACAAATTTTCTACCTATTGTCCACCTATTATCTATCATCAATTTATCATCTATCTAGCCATCTATCATCAGCTATCTACCACGTATCTACTACCCACCTATCATCTCTATAATCTATACAATTAAGCATGAATACATACTGATATCCCCAAGCCTAACCTAGTTCCACATGGTTCATTTCAGGCTTCTCTCTTCAACTGCTATTTCTGTGACACCAAGGACCTGCTTCCCACAATCTGCCTTTTATTTGCCTATTTGTTCATCTCTCACTCTCTTTTTTTTTTCCGTCTTTTTGAGACAGGGTCTCCCTTTAGTCCCAGCTAGCCTGGGGCTCCCTATGTAGACCAGGCTGGCCTTGAACTCACAGAGATCCTCCTGCCTCTGCCTCCCTCATGCTGGGATTAAAGGCGTGCACCACCACACCCAGCTTGTTCATCTCTTAAGGAGATGCAAAATACTTTCAGCTTTTGTTTGATGTACGTGTGCACACAAGCCTTTGTGTGTGTGTGTGTGTGTGTGTGTATGTGTGTGTTTTGGGGACAAGATATTGCTATGTATTCCTTGCTGTCCTGGCACTTACAATGTATCCCAGGGCTGCCTCAAACTCAAGGCAATCCTCCTGCCTCAGCTTGCTGAATGTTAGCATTACTGGCATGTACCGCCATGCCTGAGTGATTTTCAGAATCATTCAACCATCTCCAGGAAGAAACAAGCTTACAAGGTAGAGTCTGATATTAGTGTGTGTTCTTTTGCCTTTAGTCTTACTGTTTCCAGTTGCAGTTCTTTCTCCAAGGCTACCGAAGTCAGCTCCTTCTGTTCCCAGCTGCTCTGCAGACACTGTAACACAAAATCATTTGTCACATTCTGGAATATTATCATCAAATCCTCCCAGATTAAGGCCATGGGAGCACTCTGAATTAGTTCCTGTGCCATGTTGCTCTGTCCCCATTATTTTCTGAGCAATTCCTCAGTGGCCCCAAGAGAGGTTCGAAGCACATATTTAGTGCTCGCTGTCCCAAGCCCAGAATCACTCATTTCTTCAATGGGTCCTGGGGATATCATGGCTTTTAGGCCCTTTTAAAGATGGATTTGGGAAAGATGCATATATGTGTCTAATATTCATTTTAAAATTAAAAACATTGAAGCCGGGCGTGGTGGCACAAGTCTTTAATCCTAGCACTTGGGAGGCAGAGACACGTGGATCTTTGTGAGCTCAAGGCCAGCCTGGTCTACAGAGTGAGTTCCAGGACAGCTGGGGCTACAGGGAGACCCTGTCTGGAAAAGACCAAAAATAAATAAATAAATAAATAAATAAATAAATAAATAAAATTAAATTAAATTAAAAACATTGAAGAATTATCTGCATTAGTTGTTATTGTACTTCACAAACAATTCTTTCTTGTTTTGTAATTTTTTTTAATTTTATTTATTTTCATATGTGTATGAGTGTACTGTCTGCATGTAGGTTTGTGCCTCTGTGTCGTGCAGTGCCTCGGAGGTCAGAAGAGGGTGTCGGATTCCCCTGGAAGTTAAAGATGGCTCTCAGCTGCCATGTGGGTGCTGGGGATCGAACCTGGGTCCTCTGCAGGAGGAGTCGGCACTCTTAACCGCTAGGCCATCTCTCCAGCCCTCTTGTTTTCTAATTAAACATGCTTTTCATCAAGTTTTCTTATAAAGAGTTTTCTTTTCCAATCCCATTGTATTACATTGTTTTCTTTTCTTTGCAGGCTCTTAAATATTAATAGTATTGTCATCTTTCTTTTTCTGGTTTTTTAGATTTTGTGTGTGTTTAATTTTTAGTTATTATTTTTAATTTTATATTTTTGAGTGTATTGACTGCATGTAAGTAAAGTACACCCATGCTGTACAGTGCCCACAGAGATCAGAAGGTGGTCAGATCCCCTGGAACTGGAGTTACAGATGTTTGGTAGCCACCATGTAGGAGCTAGGATTGAATCTGGGTCTTGTACAAGTGCTCTTAGCTGCTGAGAAATCTCTATAGATCTGCTTGCCTCTGCCTCCCAAGTGCTGGGATTAAAGGCATGTGTCAACATTCCAGTACTCGGGAGGCAGAGGCAGGCAGAATTCTATGAGTTCAAGGCCAGCCTGTTCTACATAGCAAGTACCAGGCCAGCTGGGGCTACAGGGAGACCCTGTCTCAAAAAGGCCAAAAAAAATGTTTTCACCACATTATATGGAAAAAAAAATATTCAACTTAAAGAAAAAAGAAACCACAAAAATCTGCTCCCAAATGAAGTTTTGAACTAAGATAAAGAGAGGCTAAAAACATGGCTAATGTCTCTTTCTGTGACCCAGGCAGGCCTTGAACTTGCAATCCTACCTTAGTATCCTAAGTAGCCTGGCTCACCACAGGCTTAGCTACATGATCTCTTTCATAGGTGGAAGCTAAGTATGATTTTCCTGGGCTAGAGCTGTAGCTCATGGGCTGAATGCTTGTCTAGCATACACAGGCCCTGGTGTCTGTGTTCAGTGTTCTGTGGTGGCTTACAACTGTGATCCTAGCACTTAAGAGGTAGAGGCAGAAGAATCAGAAGTTCAAGATCATCTGGCTACATAGGGAGTGTTTAGCTAGCCTAGGTTCCATAAGACCCTGTGCCAAAAGTCAAAATTAAACACCTAAAAACACACAAAAATAAGAAACATTACTCAAAGTATAGCCCTATTTTATTTTCAGTTTTTAGTTTTTTTCTTTTCTTTATTTTTATTTCATGTGTAATGTCTGCATATGTTTAAGTGCACCCATGTGGTGCAATGGCTGAGGAGGACAGAGAAGGTATTGGATCCCCTGGAAATGGAGTTACAGACAGTTGTTAGCTGCCATGTGGGTGCTGGGATTTGAACCCAGGTCTTCTGTAGGGCCAACCAGTGCTCTTAACCACTTAGTCATCTCTCCAGCCGGATTTTTTATTTTTTAAGACAAGGTCTCCTTCTGGCCCCAGGTGTCCTAGAACTCACTATGTAGATCAGGCTGGCCTTGAACTCACAAAGCTCTGCCTGCCTCTGTCTCCCTGCTGCTGGGATTAAAGTCATTCACCACGTTTGGCTGTATAACCTTTTTTTTTTTTTTTTTTTTTTTTTT
>VZQC01001918.1:158972-204276 GCA_009823505.1 Rhizomys pruinosus
GTCTTTTTGAGATAGGGTCTCCCTGTAGCCCCAGGTGTCCTGGAACTTGCTCTGTAGACCAGGCTGGCCTTGAACTCAGAAAGATCCGCCTGCCTCTGCCTCCCGAGTGCTGGGATTAAAGGAGTGTGCCACCACGCCTAGTTTGTAGTTTTGTTTTTTTTTTATTAATTTTATTTATTTCTGTATGTGTATGAATGTACTGTCTGCATGTAGGTTTGTGCACCCGTGTCGTGCAATGCTGCAGAGGTCAGAAGAGGGTGTCGGATTCCCCTGGAACTGGAGTTCTCCTGGAATTGGAGTTTCAGATGGTTCTCGGCCGCCATGTGCTGGGGATCTAACCCGGGTCCTCTGTAAGAGAGGTTGGTGTTCTTAACCGCTAGGCCATCTCTCCAGCCCCTAGTTTGTAGTTTTATAGTTGAAGAAGTTCAGGCAATTTTGGTTCCTAGGTCAGGTTTAAACAGTTATCAGTGACTTTTTTTCTAAATTAAACATAGTTTGCAGATGACAAATGGAAGATTTGGGAGAGAGAGAAAAATGTTCTTGTATTTGCTTTATCTCATTGTCATTAATTAAAAAAATTTTTTTAGTTTATGTGTATGAGTGTTTTGTTTGCATGGATGTAAGTGCACCTGTGCCATGCAATGCCTGTGGAGGCCAGAAGAAGGTGAGGGATTCCCGTGTTATGGATGGTTGTTAGCCATCATGTGTGTCCTGAGACCTGAACTTGGGTCCTATGCAAGAGCAGCCAATCCTCTTAACCATGAAGCCACCTCTTACAGGCTTATCCCATGGTCATTTAAACTAGGCAGTTGCTTACATGATTTTTTTGTTGTTGTTGTTGTCTTTTTGAGACAGGATTTCCCTGTAGCCCTGGGTGGCCTGGGACTCACTCTGTAGACCAGGCTGGCCTTGAACTCATGCCTCCATCTCCCAAGTGCTGGGATTAAAGGCATGGGGCACCTTGCCCGGCAGTTTACAGAAATTTTGAAAACTCAAAATAAAATTTTACAAGTTGCCTGGGCTATACTTTCCCATTGTCACCTTGAAAGCTGAAGATAAATTTGTATATAACCTCATCACCTCAACTAGTGAGATTTAAATGCTTAAATCTTACTGTGCTTAATAACATGTGAATAAATTAGTATAGAAAAAGAATTAAATTCCAGAGGGTGGGGTGCGAGAGGAACCAGAATGCATTATACACATATGGGAAATTGTTGAAGATTTGATTTTATTGAAAAAAATATTTAATTCCTAACACTGTATCTTTCAATAATTATATTAGTTACTTTTGCTTGCTATGGGTGAAATACCTGTCCGAAATAATGTTAAGGGAGGAAAGACTTATTTTGGCTTAGTCCATCATGGCGGTGAAGGCATCTGGAGCAGCAGGAACATGTTTACTTGAGCCAGACAGAGAAGAAAGCAGGGCAGGAAATGAGGTAGAGAATAACCTTCAGGCGGGGCGTAGTGGCACACCCCTGTAGTCCCAGTACTCGCGAGGCAGAGGATCTCTGTGAGTTCAAGGCCAGCCTGGTCTACGTAGGACAGCTGGGGCTACAGGGAGACCCTGTCTCAAAAAGACCAAAAAAAAAAAAAACAAAACAAAACAAAAGAATAACCTTCAAAGTCTCGTCCTTGTGACATAGTTCTTCATGTATGGCCCTTCCACCTCTGGAAGCTTGCATGGACTCCCGAAATCAACACCACTGCATGGAGAGCAAATGCTTAGACCATAAGCTCACAGGGATGCTGTTGTTTAAATTGGAAGCACTGGGTCTCTAGCTAGTGTCAGGAGGCTGTGTAACCCTTAGGATGGGAAGCATAGCTGGTAGATAGCATGGGGTCAGGCTTTGAAGGTTCCAGGCTGGTTCTGCTTCTGGTCCTGTCTCTTCTTCCTGATCTGCCAGGTGTGAACCAGCCATGGTGTGAACCAGCCATCCTGAGGCTTCCCACCCAACCAGCCACGGTGTGAACCAGCCGTCCTGAGGCTTCCCACCACCGTGGACAGGACCACCACCTTAGCCTTCCTCCTCCTGATGGACTGGTACTCTCTGAAACCATGAACCAAAATGAATCTTCCTCTGTTGCTGTCAGTTATTTTGTCACAACAAGAAGAATAACACAAGGGAACACTTCAAGTTCAAACCACAATCTTAATTGTTAAAAAATTATAATTTTGAAAAATAAATAAAAATTTAAAAATTATAATTTTGGCTGGGTGTGGTGGCACACACCTTTAATCTCAGCACTGGGGAGGCAGAGGCAGATGGATCTCTGTGAACTCAAGGCCAATCTGGTCTACAGAGCCAGTTCTAGGACAGCTGGGGCTACAGGGAGACCCTGTTTGAAAAATCCCCACCCCACTCCCCAAAATTATAATTTTGACCAGTCGTGGTGGCACATGCCTTTAATCCTGGTACTTAGGAGGCAGAGACAGGAGGATCTCTTTGAGTTCAAGGCCAGCCTGGTCTACATAATGAGTTCCAGGTCAGCTGGGGCTACAGGGAAACCCTGTCTCAAAAAGACCAAAAAGAAAAGAAAAAAAGTTAAAAAAGAAATTAAATTTTTTTCTAAGATCCAGGTTTGGATGCCCATGATAACTTGAAATCTTGTACAAATATCTCTTGAATTTAAAAATGCTTAGGCATTTTGAATGAGGTAAAAATTTGGGACAGACTGGCATGGTAGCACACACCTTTAATCCCAGCACTGGGGAGGCAGAGGCAGATGGATCTTTGTGAGTTCAAGGGCAGCCTGGTCTACAGAGTGAGCTCCAGGACAGCTGGAACTAAAGGGAGATGACTCTGTCTCAAAAAAAAAAAAAAAAAAAAAAAAAAAAAAAAAAAGGAACAGAATACTGAAATTGCTTTGTGACTATTTTAGATTTGATGAATGAAAAATGCTGCAAGTCAATAGAGACAAGTTGGGCTATTGTTGTTATTTTCTTTCCCTCCCTTCCTTCCTTCCTTCCTTCCTTTCTTCCTTCCTTCCTTCCTTCCTTCCTTCCTTCCTTCCTTCCTTCCTTTCTTTCCTTCTTTCTTTCTATCTACAGGGTCTCATGTAGCACAGACTGGACTTGAACTCACTATGTAGCCAAGACCACTGGTAATAAACTCCTGACCCCTGTCTACCCCAGTCAAATGCTGGGATTAAATCTTTTAGACATTTTCAATTGTTCTTGAAACGTCTATTTCTTTGATATTTTTATCATAGCTAATCTTATGGAAGAATTAGACATCATCTCTGACCTATACAGGATCTAAGCTCTTATATGTAATTATGAGCTATAATACAAGATCTATTAGATATACCCTCTTTCTATCTAATTATTCCATTAACTTCAAAGAAAGATGAATTAATGACACTATGGAATTTCTCAGGTTATTTTATTTTACTTTAGACAAGGTCTCAGTATGTAGTTTGGGCTGATCTGGAATTCACTGTGTCGACCAGGCTGGCAGTCCTCTGCTCCCTGCCTCGAGAGTGCTGGATCGTAAGTATGCTTCAACCGTGCCTGGACATTCATTGTTTTAAATAAGATTACGATTTTTAAAAATATATGTGTGTAGCATGAAACAGTAGTCAGAGGTTAGAATTATGCATTCAAGGCTGGAGAGATGGTTCAGCAGTTAAGAGTACTGGCTGCTCTTGCAGAGGAACTGGGTTCGATTCCCAGGATCCCCATCGTAGCTAACAACCATCCAAAACTCCAGTTCCAGGGCATCTGGTGCTTTCTTCTGACCTCTGAGGAAATTGCATGACAAGGGTTCACTTATACACATGCAGGTAATACACTCATACACATAAAAAAAAAAAGGATAAAGAAATATGCATTTATTTTTACTGCAGGAGAACAATGGAACAAATGAAAAGTTGATAAGTAGCTTGGTCTCTGTTATAAAAGCTGCAGGTGAGACAAGTGAGCACTTATGTGTACAACTACCAGCTCCGAAGATAATACAAACTATCATTTGGAATTAAAAGTTACATAGATGAATTCTGACTTTTTTTTTTTTTTGTCTTTTCGAGACGGGGTCTCCCTGTAGCCCCAGCTGTACTGGAACTCACTCTGTAGACCAGGCTGGCCTTGAACTCACAAAGATCTGCCTGCCTCTGCCTCCCAAGTGCTAGGATTAAAGGCGTGTGCCACCACGTCCAGCATCTGACTTCTTTTAAAAAATAAACAATTATAGAATACCGTTGCTTTAATAATTGGTGGAAGTTTTGTAAAGCAAAAGTCTGCTTTTAGTATAAGGAAATGAAAAGAATTTTACCAATAAGTCATCAATACAAGAAGTTTAGTCTATTTGTGTTTATTAGCCAGGTGAGGTGGTACACACCTGTAATCCCTATACTCAGGAGGTAGAGAAAGAAGGATGAGGAGTTTAGGACTAGCTTGGGCTACATGAGATCTTGCCTCAAAAATCAAGAACAAAAATGAAATAATAGTAATAATCTGACTTTATCAAAAAGTATATACTTCACTGTTAAAATTGAATGAAGTATCTTGGTCCCAAGTAGTTCTGGCCTAAATGATAAATTAAGCATGTGGTTATATCTGTTTGAATTTTCCCGAGAAATATGTGGATCAAATTATATGAAACTGGACGAAGTCCATGGGTTAAAGAAGAATAAATAATCTAGGAAAGAAATAATACAAAAGGCTTATCAAATTTGTCCTAAGCTTGTCCTGAACAATGCCTGTTTGGCCCTGAGAGCTCATTAGCAAGGGCATCCATCACGAGCATTCACCCTGGTATTCCAGCACACGGCAGTGACATTGTCCATTTTGAGTGTCCAACCTGCTGTGTTAGCACACTGCAGTGACATTGCAATAGGAATGCCATTTTGTTCAACTTCAAGCACTCTTCCCAAGACTTCAGCATCATAACAAATTTTATCTTTTTGCAAGCTAAATATATACTTGCTTTTGAGACTAAGCAGAATTTTTTTTCTTGTAATATTAGGCAGGAACACTTTATGTTAACTTTAATGTTAGGCAAGGATTCTTCCACTGAGCTGTGACCTTGGCTCATAGTTTCCAATGACTGTTAGTAGCCTTTCTTGTGATATACCATCCTTAGTTTCTTGGAAATGTCTAGATATGAAAATGTTGTAAACTGAGGTGAGAAAGGGATTTGATCAGTGCATATGCTGTATACATGCATGAAAATGTCAAACTGGGGCTGGAGAGATGGCCTAGTGGTTAAGAGCACCGACTGCTCTTACAGAGGACCCGGGTTCAATCCCCAGCACCCACATGGCGGCTGAAAACCGTCTGAAACTCCAATTCCAGGAGAACTCCAGTTCCAGGGGAATCTGACACCCTCTTCTGACCTCCGCGGCATTGCACGACATGGGTGCACAAACCTGCATGCAGACAGTACATTCATACACTTACAGAAATAAATAAAATTAAAAAAAAAAGAAAATGTCAAACTGAATCCATCTTTAGTTTCAAGCAATATTCATGATTCTCCCCTCACCTCTCTCATTTTTCTTTTGTGAGACAGGCAGACCTTGAACTCCTGATCCTCCTGCTTCTACCCCCTTCGTGCTGCAATCAGGAGTATGCGCCATGGGATTTATGTGTCAGGGGATCAAACATGGGGTGGTGCACACTAGGCAAGCACTCTACCAACTGAGCTACATCCCCAGACACTCCTAGCTCTGTTTTAGAAAATCAGCATGTCTTTTAAAAACTCATTTTTTAAAGATTTGTTTATTTTTATTTTATGTTTATGAGAGTTTTGCCTGCACATATGTGTGAGCACCACTTGTGTGTTTGGTGCCCTCTGAAGTCATATTCCCTTGGAGCTGAAGTTACAGAGGGTTGTTAGCTACCACGTGGATGCTGGGAACCAAATCTGGGTCCCTGTAAGAGCAGCCAGTGCCTCTGAGCCATCTCCAGGCCCCCCCACCTTTTTTTGGTCTTTTCGAGACAGGGTCTCCCCATAGTCCCAGCTGTCCTGGAACTCACTCTGTAGACCAGGCTGGCCTCGAACTCACAAAGATCCGCCTGCCTCTGCCTCCCAAGTGCTAGGATTAAAGGTGTGCACCACCACACCCGGCCTTTTCCTGTCTTTTTTGAGATAGGGCCTCCCTGTAGCCCCAGATATCCTGGAACTCACTATATAGATAGACCATGCTGGCCTTGAACTCCCAGAGATCCACCTGCCTCTGCCTCCCAAGTGCTGGGATTAAAGGTGTGCACCACCATGCCCGGTCGAGCTGTTCTTTTTATGGTTTTTATGTGATTACTTTTTCTAAAGTTATAAACTAATTACTTTTTTAAGTTCTGTTCTCTGTAAGCAACTTGAGATGTGTAGATTTGGGGTTTTAAATATGGAAATGTGGGTAGAGGTAATTTTGTTTTTGTCTCTCTTTCTTCTTTTCCCCCTTATAAAACCGAAGGTAGGAAGGCAAAATGTCTTTGGGGTAATTACCCAAGGTAGTTGGAATTCTGGGCACAGAAAAGAGAGGAAAGTACACCTGTCATTCATAGCTGGGCCTCTGGCTCTGCTTGGGCTTTTACAATACCATGGATATCTTGAAAAAGAACAGCTGCCACACCTGGAGAAGATGCAGCCACTGCCCCAACTCACAGAACAGCCCCAGCAATGCTAACTCCTGGTTGTGATCTTTCTGAGCTTACAGGCTTGACGTTCTTTTTGATAATTCTTCAGTATTTTCAACTTCTTTTCTTTGGGCTTTTGTAGTTAGAATTTCACCATGTTCGACTCTCACCGGTAAGAAACCCAAATCAAAATACTAAGTGACCTCTTTCACCTCTGCTGTCACCAAGTGGCACGTTGGTTATCTCTTTCTCAGTGTTCACAGACAGCCTTGTAGAAGGAATCTCACGTATGCTTTGTCTAAACATGCCAGGATGACCCTCCCACCCACCACAATCTCACGGGTCTGCAGGTTTGTGGCTTCTCATCTCAGTCATCAACAACACATAAATTGTCACAAGCAAGGGACATTTTTTTTCTTTTATTTGCTTGATCCTCGGGAAACATTTGTCACTATAAACAACTTCCTCATTTGGATCCAGAACTGTCTCCTGGAAAATACTTTGATATTTCACAGGAATGCAAAACATCAGGTTCCAGATAAAATTAATCCTGTGTCCTGTGAATCCCCTTCTCAGATAGGGTTCTGCACTCAGGGACACCAATCTCTGATAAAATTAATCCTGTGTCCTGTGAATCCCCTTCTCAGATAGGGTTCTGCAGCTCAGGGACACCAATCTCTATGTAGTAGATGGATACATTTCAGTCTTCGATACTCATATTATCATCATTTCACAACACAGACGTATGGCTTGAAGGTTATGACTGTTTTCTGAAGTAGTTTTTAAAAGCTTGTTTATTTTTACTAGCTGATTGAAAAAATACATTATTTTTCCAATAATTCTTCTTCTATGAGGCTATCGTATGGCCAAACGTAACCTTTATAGGTGGTACTTGGAAAGAATGTGTGCTAATCCAAGCAGGTGGCAATTAGGAAAATTAAAGTCATTATTTCATATAAAGCTAGGAACATCCACTATATTGAACAACAGTTGATTTCTTTTCTTTTTTTTTTTTTTTTTTTTTTTTTTTGGGACAGGGTCTCCCTGTAGCCCCAGCTGTCTTGGAACTCACTCTGTAGACCAGGCTGGCCTTGAACTCCCAAAGATCCACCTGCCTCTTCCTCCCAAGTGCTAGGATTAAAGATGTGCGCCACTACGCCCAGCCCAATAGTTGGTTTCTATAGGAATAACTAAAAGACAACTAAATTTTCAACCAAGAGGTTGGAAACTCCAATAGTCTAATGAAGCAATCTAGTATCTCATTGGAATGTTTATCAAGCCAAAACTTAATCAATTACAAAATGACGAAAAGAGACCAGAGTGAAAAGAGATATTAAGCTGGAAAATAGAAAAGAAAAGGCAATGGCCATTGACATGGGAGTCTTCAAAAGTCTGGGATACATGAGACCTCATCTCAAAAAAAAAAAAAAAAAAAAAAAAGAAGTATGTCACATTAACTTAAGGATTTCAAAATATAAGTAAATACAAAAATACACTGGTATGGCAGTTATATACCTGTTTCTATGTTGGCTGAATCTAATCACTTAACATTTCTGAATTTCAAATTCATCTATAATTTCTATGCTTAAGTGAAGATCATAAATATTTAATTAAAGTAGTGGTAACTTCTTGCAGCAGCAGATCATTCTGACTTGAGTTATAGTCATGTTGATTAGCCTTTGCCCATATTTAGCTGGCAACTGTAGAACTAAATATTTGCAATTAAATGTTACTTTTTCTTTGCCATTGTACAAGGACAGCAAGTTTCATGTGTAACTTTGATTAATTCTCCTAGCGATATTAAATCTTAAAAGAGTTTTTTTTTGCCGGGCATTGTGGTGCACGCCTTCATCCCAGCACTCGGGAAGCAGAGGCAGGCAGATCTCTTGTGGGTTCAAGGCCATCCTGGTCTACAGAGTGAGCTCCAGGCCTGCTGGGACTGAAGGGAGACCCTGTCTCAAGAAGACAAAAGAAAAAAAAGATTCCTACTATAGCTGGATGTGGTAATGCATGTCTTTAATCACAGCACTCTGCAAGTGGATCTCTGAGTTCAAGGCCAGCCTGGTCTACACAGCCAGTTCTAGACCAGCTGGGGTTACAGGGGGACCCTGTCTCAAAAAGACCAAAAAAAGTTGTTGTTGTTGTTTTGCCTACTATATTACTATATTACTGAATTTGCACACCTGACACTTGTTAGTCACATGGATTATGCCAATTCTCACTGAACTGTGTGAATTAGCAATTTAATAAACTTCAGAAGTGCGTGCCCAGATCCATGATTTTCTGTCCAGTATGTAATCTTGTCTGGCTCACTTTACAGTTTTTTTAATGGAATGATTTCAGTTTAGATGGTAATTGGGGGATAGAAGGTAGGATTGAAGTTGGCCATTTCGAAAGGCTATAATCTATGATTACAGGAAGCTAGGAAAATGCAGTAGGGGTGAGAAGTACATCTATTGATAATGTGTTAATTATATTAATTAGTGTTGTGACAATATGGTTAGTTTGCATTAAGAGAGATTTTTATGAGGTAAGTGCTCAGTACAGGCAGAGAAAGTGGGCGTATTCAGGTGTGGTCTTGTTTCCAAAACCTGGAAGAGTTTTACCTCCCTGCTTTTCAAAGCACAATGTGTTGGATAGATTTGCATCAACCAAAATACTGCTTGCAGTAATTCTTCAACAACATTCTGTTTGTTTTGTTTTGCTTGAGAAAGTATCCTGTAATGTAGCCCAGGTTAACCTGGAACTTAGTCTGTAGCCCAGGGGAACGTTAACCTCTCTCTTGCCTCTGCCTGGGTTTACAGGAGAATGCCACAAAGACTTGGCTAGATGGCATGCAGCCGTTTTGAAATTTGGCTGTCCTCACTCTTTCTTTAGGGCTGCTTTGAGTTTGACAACAGACTTGTGCTTTCTTCAGTTAGATCTTAAAAGTTTTATCCCTTGCTCTGAGTTAATAAAAGGCCTATGTTTTAGACCAGTAGCTGAGCAAACTGTTTTTTTTTTTTTCTTCAGTAGATACCAGTAGGAAAAAGTGAAGGCTTTTTGCTTGTAAAAACATTTACTGTCTCCTAGCAATCTGCAGTGATGCTGTGCAAGCCTGACAATAGATAAATGCTTTCCAATGTCATAAAACATTACTGTAATTCAGAAAAGTTACCTAACTATTTGCCCCAGGAGTTTGCTTCCTAATTCTTCAGTTCCAGAAAGTTAGCTAGGAGCTAACTTCATAAAATCAGTAGTTATTAATAGCAACAAAGACTCAAACATATAGTCATTTTGTCTAACATCTATATTACTCAAACAGAAAAACTGATATGCTGAGAGATTAAAGGAACTTCTGATGTCACATGGTATTTTAGTTATATAAGCAGGGACTAAAATATAATTCTCATTTAAAATCCACTATTTTAGCTGGGTGTGGTGGTACATGCCTTTAATCCCAGCACTTGGGAGGCAGAGGCAGGCAGATCTCTATGAGTTCAAGGCCATCCTGGTCTACATAGTGAGCTCTAGGCCAGTTGGGACTGAAGGGAGACCCTGTCTCAAAAAGACCAATAGTAATAATAATAAATAAAATACACTATATTTTTTGACTACCATGTACCTAAAAGGCTGTAGGCTGAGGCTAAACTGGATGGTGTGTTGAAGTATAGAATATCTAAGAAGTCACTAGTGTTCTTAAGGTGTCGGTAATAGGGCCCAACAATTTATAGTCCAGAGGTACCATTCTAACACAATACCCCATTCTCCAATGGGATTTGGGGATGGTCAAGAGCAAGAACACTGTAGGTGGTGATTGTATATGATCACAGTTTGTAAACATATGAAAGGAGACAAGACCAGGAAGGAAGGTGAAGGTGTTAGGTATGTACCAGGTAATAAATCAACTGAAGAATAATTATTTATAAAAGGGTAGTACACGGGGCCTGGAGAGATGGCTCAGCTGTTAAGAGCACCAACTGCTCGGAGCCGGGTTTGATTCCCAGCATCTACATGGTGGCTAAGAACAGTCTTTAACTACAGTTCCAAGGGAATCCAACACCCTCTTCTGACCTCCTCGGCATTGCACGACACAGGTGCACCAACCTACATACAGACAGTACATTCTATAAATAAATAAATAAATAAATAAATAAATAAATAAATAAATCTTAAAAAAAAAAAAGAATTACACGACAAACTCCAGCAGCTGGCATGGAAGAATGGGAGCCCAGTTTTGTCAAGTATTTCTAAAAAATATATATATATGTTCGAGCTAAATAAATCTGCCTACAAGTAGGATGACCAAGCCTAGCAAAAAGAAACATGACTCTACCCGGTTCAAAGTGAGTTTATTTATTGGTGACGCTAATTCTAAGTTAACTTACCTCTTTGCAAACTTAAAGAAATTGTGCCTACTATTGTGGACTGTTCCTACTCCAAGGCTTGTCAATGACTTCACTTACTGTATAAGGGATTATTTTGAAGATTTCAGTTTTATATTTATTTATTTATTTATTTATTATTTATTTATTTTGTATTTTTGAGATAGGGTCTCTCTGTAGTCCCCAGCTGGCCTGGAATCACTCTGTAGACCAGGCTGGCCTTGAAGTCACAGAGATCTGCCTGCTTCTGCCTCCCAAGTGTTAGGATTAAAGGCATGAGCCACCACCAAAGACTTCAGTTTTATTTAATTTAATTTATTATTATTGTTGTTGTCTTTTTGAGACAGGGTCTCCCTCTAGCCACAGCTGGTCTTGAACTCAGAGAGATCCACCTGCCTCTACCTTCTGATCACTGGAATTAAAGGAGTGCACCCCACTCCTGGATTATTTGTTATTTATATTTTATGTGTACGGGTGCATTGTCTGTATGTATGTAAGTGCACCCATGTCATGCAATGCTCACTGCGGTTAGAAAGTGTCAGATGCCCCTGAAACTGCAGTTACAGACGTTGTTAGCTGGCATGTGGGCGCTGGGAATTGAATCTGGGTCTTCTGTAAGAGCAGCCAGTGTTCTTAACCACTGAGCAATCTCTCCAACACCCCAGAAATTTTCTTTTTCTACAATACTAAATTCTTTGACTATCCTGTTTTTAATGTAGCAAATTTCACATTAATAAGTAAGGACAAAGTACTTGAGTTTCTTTTCATTACCTAAAGTACATAGCAGAAATTGAATAGACATGCTTATAAACTTATAGTAAAAGTTAATGTTTTCATATAATAAATACTTAGATGAAGATTTTCTGGGAAGAAATACCCATAGATTATTGCAGACAAGCACCATAATAATAGAGGCAGAATGCTCTGTCTCCTGGAAGCTTTGCCCCTGTCTGTTCATAAAATCAGATAGGCTGAGAACAGGCTGCAACGCATCCACCAAAGTTATAATTAACATTAACTTGAGAAAGAGTAGTGGCTGCGCTTACGCTTAATGTTAAATTCCATTTGATCTTAATTGAAAGGAGGCTCTGAGTTACAGGAAACAGACCCTTGCATTGAAAAGGCCATGGTAATATGTTTAGAATTTCCCAAGAAACAGAAAGAGGTCCTGGGAGAGCAGACATTTGGAGGGGAAGTTAAGCCCTTAACAATTCCCAGCAGCGAAACTCCCTGTCCTGCTTTGAACACCTTGGGTCTGGGCTTTATCTTCTCAACTGAGAGAGAGTCCAGAAATTCAGCTTTGCTTTTGAAGCTCTCTACAGCAGACTGTCAATTTGTTTTCCATTCTTCAAGTTAGCTCAGTTACCTATTGTGGCCCAACCATTTCTGGGAGTTTTCCCCTTGCCTTCTCCTTCCCTTCCTCCCTTCTTCTGATCCCTTTTTTTCCCTTTCTTTTCTTGAGACAAAATGTCAAAATGTAGCAGTTGGGAGGATCTCTGTGACTTCAAGTCCACCCTGGTCTACTAGTGAGTTTCAGGACAGCTGGGGCTACAGGGAGAGCTACTAATTCCCTTGTTCAAGGCTACCTTGAACAAGGGAATTAGTGGAGCCTAGAAAACAGTGGAGGAAACGCAAAGCACAGATATGCACTGGGGGTCAGCAAGGAAACTAGGATGGCCTTCAGAGGACTGGTGAGCAGGATTGGATTTCAGAAAGACATGGCTATGAAGCACGGATCTGCAGAAAGAGCCTGGAGGCTGTGAGCAAAGAGCCAACAGCAGACTGGCAGGGTTGATTAGGGCAGCAGCAGAGCAGGTAGTAGTGTGGGCTCCTTTCTGCTGTTGTTGGAGGGGAGCTCATGATCCAATAGAGGACTTGTTCCCTCCTTCTCATTCTCACTTTGAACAAAAATTCTGTACAAGGTCCTAATCATGGCAGGCTGTGGTGATGTATGCTGGGTCTTTTTTTGGGGGGGGTGGGGGGAGGATCTTTTTGAGACAGGGTCTCCCTGTAGCTCTGGCTTCTGGCTGTCCTGGAACTCACTCTAGACCAGGCTGACCTTGAACTCAGAGATCCGCCTGCCTCTGCCTCCCAAGTGCTAGGATTAAAGGCATGGATGTATGCTGTTAATCCTAGCCATGTAACATGGAAGAAGGGGGATGAGAAGTTCAAGGTCATCTTCATTTACATCTGGGATACCAGTGACTCTGACTCAAAACAAACAAACAAAACCCGAAAAAGCCAAACAAACAAACAAACAAACAAACAAGGAGTACCTGTTCAAGGACTCCCACACGCCACCAATATTGTTTCGAGGACTCTGCACGCCATGGATGTTGTTTTACTACATTTATTTTTCACTTTTTCTTTCTCTCCTTTTTCCTCCTTGATTTTTCTTGTTTTTGTTTCCCTTTTTTTAAAAAAAAAATTTGTGTGTGTACACTTGAGCATGTCTGTGTGTGTGTATACGTGCTCACATGCACCTCATGATGTGTAGAGGACAACTTTGGAGAGTGGGTTCGCACCTTTGTGCCTTGTTGAGGAAGGGTTTCTCGTGTTTCTGTGTGTCTCTGAGTCTTGTGGGCTTCCCACCAGCACTGGTCTCTTCCCATCTCACTTTGGAAGTTCTGGGATTACAGATTCGTACTACTGCACCCAGCCTTTTTTTTTTTTTTTTTTTTTTTTCTGTCTTTTTGAGACAAGGTCTTTCTGTAGTCCGAGATGGCCTGGAACTCACTAAGTAGAACAGGCTGCCTTGAACTCACAGACATCCTGCCTCCTCTGTCTCCTAAGTGCTGGACGTTAAAGTCCTGTGCACCATGCCTGGCTGCACCTACTTTTCTATGTGGGTTCTGGAGATTGAACCCTGCTCTTCACCTTTACCTGCTGAGTTATATCCCTGCTTCCCTCTCCCCACCTCTCTTTTCTTCTTATCTGAGCAATTAAGGTTTCTTTTTTTTTTTTTTTGTCTTTTTGAGACAGGGTCTCCTGTAGCCCCAGCTGTCCTGGAACCTCACTTTGTAGACCAGGTTGGCCTTAGAATTCACAGAGATCCGCCTACCTCTGCCTCCCGAGTGCTGAGATTAAAGGTGTGCATCACCATGCCCAGCACAATAATTTTTAAACATCAGATTACCTTAATCCTAATTACTCCAGTTTGTGCCAGCCATGGTGGCACACACCTTAATCCCACCACTGGGAAGGTGGAGGCAGAAAAATCAGGAATTTATGGCTACTCTAGGCTACATAAACTTTAGCCTGGGTATGCGGAAAACTTTTGTCTCAAAAAAAAAAAAACATAAAGCAGAAGACAAACCCAAAGCAATCCAGCATGTATTCCCAAGAAAAAGATCCTCCCTAATTTCCACATTTTTATCAAAACTCATAAAAACTTTTTTAAAATTTTATTTGCATTTTATGTTGTATGGATGTTACGCCTACATGTGTGAGTGAAATCATGTTCTCAGTGCCCTCAGAGAACGGAAGAGGGTATGGGANTTATAAATTTTTTTTTGTCTTTTTGAGACAAGGTCTTTCTGTAGTCTGAGATGGCCTGGAACTCACTAAGTAGAACAGGCTGGCCTTGAACTCACAGACATCCTGCCTCCTCTGTCTCCTAAGTGCTGGGGTTAAAGTCCTGTGCCACCATGCCTGGCTGCACCTACTTTTCTATGTGGGTTCTGGAGATTGAACCCTGCTCTTCACCTTTACCTGCTGAGTTATATCCTGCTTCCCTCCCTCCCCACCTCTCTTTTCTTCTTATTCTGAGCAATTAAGGTTTCTTTTTTTTTTTTTTTTTTTTTGAGACAGGGTCTCCCTGTAGCCCCAGCTGTCCTGGAACTCACTTTGTAGACCAGGTTGGCCTAGAATTCACAGAGATCCGCCTACCTCTGCCTCCCGAGTGCTGAGATTAAAGGTGTGCATCACCATGCCCAGCACAATAATTTTTAAACATCAGATTACCTTAATCCTAATTACTCCAGTTTGTGCCAGCCATGGTGGCACACACCTTAATCCCACCACTGGGAAGGTGGAGGCAGAAAAATCAGGAATTTATGGCTACTCTAGGCTACATAAACTTTAGCCTGGGATATGCGAAAACTTTGTCTCAAAAAACAAAAAAACAATAAAGCAGAAGACAAACCCAAAGCAATCCAGCATGTATTCCCAAGAAAAAGATCCTCCCTAATTTCCACATTTTTATCAAACTCATAAAAACTTTTTAAAATTTTATTTGCATTTTATGTGTATGGATGTTACGCCTACATGTGTGAGTGAAATCATGTTCTCAGTGCCCTCAGAGAACGGAAGAGGGTATGGGATCCCCTGGAACTGGAATTATGTACAGTTGTTAGCCTCCATGTCGGTGCTGGGATTTGAACCTGGGTCTTCTGCAAGAACAGCTAACATTCTTAACCACTGAGCATTCTCTTCAGCCCCAAACTCATTAAATTTAATAGGACATAATACCAGCCTCTCTAGTATTCAGTTTTTTCTCAACCGTTCCTGTAATCTGTGTGAGCATGCACACCTGTTTTAAATCCAAACCCACTGAAGGCCCCCTCATGTGCTCCTTAAGTCCTTTAACCACACAGTGTCCCACTTTGTTTGATGGTACCTGTCATTTTATAACATTTGCTCCTCAAGTCCTTTAATGACACAGTGTCCCACTTTGTTTGATAGTACCTGTCATTTTATAACATTTGCTCCTCAAGTCCTTTAATGACACAGTGTCCCACTTTGATAGTACCTGTCATTTTATAACATTTGCTCAAGTCCTTTATTGACACAGTGTCCCACTTTGTTTGATAGCACCTGTCATTTTATAACATTTGCTGAGTGTTCAGCTTGGCTGTTTGATAGAATATCCCCTTAGTTTTACTTTTTCTGATTGTTTTCCTCATGATGAGATTTCCGGGCAATCCTCCCCAGACCATCCTCCTGCATCCTAGGCAAGGTCTCTCGCTGGGCACACACGCACCAGCAGGAAGCCTTTCTTTGAATTTAGCTCCTTTACTAGGGTCCAATAAATTGGAATAAAAATTTTAAAAAATTGGAGTCACCTGAGATAAAATTTGTTACCTGAGATAAGCTGCTTATCTGATCTTCTAAGAAATCAGGATAAAAGAGGAAAGGGCTAACTTCGAAAGCAGCCCAGTTTATGTTATCATATGACTTTCCCTCAGCCCGAGTCCTTCCACAGAAAGGGTAATTTCATGTTAGTAGATCAGTTGTTTTTTAAGCAAGTAACTCTGAAAGGACCAATCTGTTTTTTAGTTTAGTTTTGTTTTGCTTATAGAGATAAAGTCTCTTTCCAGCTCGTCTTTAACTTCCTGTGTAGAGCAGACTGTAGCTTAGCTCTGAACTCCTCACTCTCCTGTCTCTACCTGTCCTGGGTGGGTAACACAGTCTTCTACCATCATTCCCCAATTTCAATCTGACTTTTAAGAAATATTTTATTATTTTTATTTTATATGTATGAGTGTAGTGTGTACATATAAATGCACCTGTGTTGTGCGGTGCCCTTGGAGGTAAGAAGAGGCCGTCAAATCCCCTGGAACTGGAGCTATGGAGGATTGTCAGCTACCACGTGGGTGCTGGGAATTGAACCTGGGTTCTCTAAAGAGCAGCCAGTGCTCTTAATCACTGAGCCATCCTTTCAGCAAATCCTCCCCCCTCCCCTTAAAAAATGGGTCTCCTGTTGTCCAGGCTAATCACCAACCAAATATATAGCTAACAATGACTTTGAGTGCCCTTTTCAATCTGCTTTCTGTGTTGTTTTTGTTTTTCTCTTAGCCATTTCTGTCTAGAAAACTAACCTCTTTGTCAGAACACTGTATCTTATGGAATGAAGTGTCAATTGACAGAATAAAAAATTAGGGCTCATTAAGGTCATTTGACTGGATGAGATTACACACCTGTAATCTCTATCGACAGTGGCTGGCACAGGAGTTTGAGGCCACCTGGGCTATAGAGAAAGACCCTATCTTAAAAAGAGAAGGGGGAAATAAAGAAAAACTAAGATGCAGAAGGCCCGGTGTGATGGTGAAGGCTAGAGTTTCAGAAGTTCAAAGCCAGCCTGAGGTACGTGAGACCTTAAAAACCAAAGGGCTAGAGAGATGACTTTGTGGCTCAGAGCTGGGCATGGTGGCTGGAGGCAGAGGCAGGCAGATCTTTGTGAGTTCAAGGCCAGCCTGTTCTATAGAGCAAGTTCCAGGACAGCTGGGTCTACAAGGAGACCCTGTCTCCAAAAGACCTCCCCTACCCTAAAAAAAGCACTGGCTTGGATTCAGCTCCTAGTATCCACTACCATAGGTAACTCCGGGGGTTCTAACGCTCTCTTCTGGCCTTCTTGGGCACTGCATGTATGACATGGGTGCATTTAATATACAGGCAGGCAAAACACTCATACATATAAAATTTAAAAATCAATCAATCAGTCAACCAATCAATCAAAACAAAACAACAGGGTAAAAATTTCTGGTAAAAGCCTGACTACTTGAATTCGATCCCTGGGACCCACACAAGTACGAGAGAACTGACTTCCTGATCTCCACATGCACTTGCACATGAATGTGAGCACAGACATGCACCGCACATATACACACAAAATAAAAATAAAAACAAAACCACAACAAAATTCTTTGGTGCTACATGAATACCCAAATGCAATCATTTCTTTGGTATATTACATCGTACTCCTGGAAAAGTTAAAATACTGTGAGCATTTATTTAAATACTCTCATAGTTAAAATACCGCCTGGCTAGTTTATCAATCATATTTTATTCTCTGAATTTATCAGTTATTAAATTTGTTGAATGAATAAATGAGTGAGTGATTCATATGGATGAAGACATTCACTTGCTAGGAGGTATTTGAGGAGGAAAATGTTTATGAGCCAGACAACAGGAACCTCTGAGGAACAAGAGGAGGGGAAGGTTGAAGGGATCAGTAGACCAGCCCCAGATGGGAGGAGATGAGCTTCCTCCCTTCATCTGGCTGTGGAGCAGAGAGGTCTTCCTGGGAAAAGCCTGTAAGTGAAGGCAGGGAGGTGGCCTGGAGGATCTGTGGAGGAGAGATCAGCAGAGACGCCGGAGGGCAAGACACGGAGTCCAGAGGCCTGGACTGGGTGATGATTCAAGGTGACAGGAGCAGATGAGGAACCAGCAAAGAATCTGGGGCTAGCAGAGCCGGAGGGTCTAGGAAGGCTCCGGGGTCTAACAAGGTAGAAGTAGAGAGGGTTTGTTCAGTCTCAAAGCCAGTGTCTGTTGAAGTTCGCGTTGCAGGCGATTCACTCAGTTGTCTGGGGTTGGGATTAGCTTTGAATCCATAGATTCAAACATTCCAGTGGAAATAGCAGCAGTCTGCAGTAATGCGAAAGCCTGCATTTAGGCTGTAACTTGAAACTGTACTTTCGTGGTTTGAGACAGTCTGCAGCATACTTAGAGAGCCAGACCCCAGAAAACACAGGAGTTGGTAGGAGAGGATTCGGCCAGGTTAGATTGCAGTGATCTCAAATGATCTGGCTCCTGTGCCTCTCAGAGAAAGCCCCTCAGATGTCAAGCTCATTGATTCTGAGTCACCAGGGCTGTGCAGGAACCCAAGAAATGTCCTAACAAGCAAACCAACTAATGGAAAACCCACACTTAGAACACACGGATTTACCCTGAGAAGATGCAGCTCTCAGGATGGAGACCTGCTGCTTTAGCAGCGGCTTCTGCCTTAAACAGGCAATGGTGGCTGAGCCCATCTGACCAACTGCCTCGTTCCCTCCAAGTATTTGTATACCAAGGCAGTAGCTTGCTCAACTTTAAGTATAACTTTGTATCCTTGCCTATACAGTTATATAGCTATCAAGATACTGTATAATAACCTTAAGATGTACCCCTCAGAGGAACTGATGCTGTGAAATTAGCGACCAACAAAGAACATTCCACTAGTATCAAAAGGAAGAGATTCCTTTCAGGGCGTGTGTGAGGGCGTGTGTGTGTGTGTGTGTGTGTGTGTGTGTGTGTGTGTGTACATTCTTCTTTGTACTTTCTACATGATTTTGCTATTCTTGAACAGCAAGTTGTTTTGCTTAACCTTTTTTTTAAGTAAAAAATATTTATTTTTTACGTGTATGAGTGTATTGTCTGCATGTAGGTTTGTGCACCCGTGTTGTGCAATGCTGCGGAGGTCAGAAGAGGGTGTCAGATTCCCCTGGAACTGGAGTTAAAGACGGTTGTCAGCTGCCATGTGGGTGCTGGGGATCAAATCCAGGTCCTCTGCAAGAGCAGTCAGCACTCTTAACCGCTGAATCATCTCTCCAGCCCCTGTTTTGCTTAACTTTAAAAACTGTGATGTGGAAGCTGCATCAAATTATTTAGTAAACTATCTCGGTTAGCTTTTAGAGGTCTTCAGATCAGTTAGACTCTGTCAGCTCCTTTAGCTGTCACTCAGTACCTGCCTCAAAAACATCCCAGCAGTCAGGAGGCAGAGGCAGGCCCACCTCTGTGATTTCAAGGCCAACCTGATCTACATAGTGAGTTCCAGGACAGCTGAGGCTACAGGGAGACCCTGTCTCAAAAAGACTAAAAAAGAAAAAGAAAAAACCCAAACCAACTCCTATCAAACCAAAAAGCAAACAAATATAAGTGCAAAAAATTAAAATTATTTTTTAAAGTGAAGCCTTGAAGTTTCCATTATACTTATTTTATTTTGTGTGTGGTGGAGGTGCCATGGTGGGTGTGTAGAGGTCAGAGGACAACCTGCTGGAGTCAGTTCTCTCCTACCATGGGAGTCATGGGGATCGATCTCAGGTCTTCAGGCTTGGCAAATGCCTTAGCTACTTGGCATTTTGCTGGCTCCAACATACCTTTATGGAAGGTATCATCCTATTCATATTGTAGGGCAAAAGTACAAGAACATGCCCTGTGGCTTGATACTTTTAATATCCAGTTATACTTTTATTTTATTTATTTTTTTTAATAATTTTTTAGACTTTTTTTAAATTTTATTTATTTTTGTATGTGTATGAATGTACTGTCTGCATGTAGGTTTGTGCACCCGTGTCCTGCAATGCCGCGGAGGTCAGAATAGGGTGTTGGATTCCCCTGGAACTGGAGTTCTCCTGGAATTGGAGTTACAGATGGTTCTTAGCCGCCATGTGGGTGCTGGGGATTGAACCCAGGTCCTCTGCAAGAGCAATCAGTGCTCTTAACCGCTAGGCTATCTCTCCAGCCCCCCAGTTATACTTTTAAAGCATTGTATAATTTGTACTACTTTTCCTGGTGTTGTGACAAAATAACTGACAGACCCAACTTAAGTTAGAAGAGTTTTATCTTAGCTCAAAGTTTCATCCATCACGGAGGGGAAGGTGTGGCAGAGTTCATGGCATCAGGGGCATGTCATGGAGAGTCATCACTTCTTTCTGGATCAGGAGACAGCTGGGCTATAACCCTCCAGCCTTACCCCTAATACCTATGACCACCAGCCAAACCCTATATCCCAAAGGTTCTACAACCTCCGGAAAGAGTACAACGATCTGGGAGCCAAGGTTCAAACACATGGGTCTGCTGGGCACTTTTCAGCTTCAAACCATGTCAACAGCTGATAGTAGTTGCACACACAGATAAAACAAGTTTCTTTGGTTTTTTAAAAGATTTGTTTTATTTTATGGTGAGAATGTTTTGCCTGAATGTATGTATATGAACCATGTGTGCGCAGTGCCTGAAAAGGCCTGGAGAGGATGTCAGGTCCCCTGGAACTAGAGGGGTTGTGAGATAAGACGTGGGTGCTGGGAACTGGATCTCTGGAAAAGCAGCAAGTGCTGCATGCTACTGTGGGAATAATTAATGGACATAATTTGGACTAATGACTTTTTTTTGGTCTTTTTGAGACAGGGTCTCCCTGTAGCCCCAGCTTTCCTGGAACTTGCTCTGTAGACCAGGCTGGCCTTTAACTCACAAAGATCCGCCTGCCTCTGCCTCCCAAGTGCTAGGATCAAAGGCATGCGCCACAAAACTTTGTGTTCTTGTGTCTTGTGACATGGGCACTTGATCTTTTTTCTTAGGCAATCTCAATTTGGTACTCCAACCCCCAAAATAATGAATGAACAAATGTGGTTATGCTTGATAATTAACATTTCAAAGTGCTAAAAGGTAATGCTCCGTCTCCATTTGACACAGTGGAGACTGGACACATGACCTATGACCTTGGATGATTAAGATAGTCTAGAACCAGGGATGAAAAGGCTGGATGGTCTGTCCAGATTAGCGTGGATCTAAGCTTGTGCTTCCTCAGTTGAAACTGGAGAAATTTTATTCCATTTGGAATAAAATTATGGGTGGGGCTGGACTTGGGACAGGTCTAGGAACAGAGTTCTAGAGATGGTTCTGGGGCTGGTTGGCTCCAAGAGACATCTAGGGGAAAGAGCGCCTTCTGAGTTTTGGCTCACTCCTGAGAATCAAATTGAAGAGCTAGGTTTTTTAATTCCTTCAGGTAATTATAATGTTGGTGTAATAACATTGCAAACAACCTGGTTATCTCTCTGGCTCCTCTGTTTGCCTTTTAAACAGACACTCATATCGTATATTTTGAGTGACTTTTTTTCCTTTTGTTAACTTTTTGGGGGGGGTATTTTTGAGGCAGGGTCTCCCTTTAGTCCTGGCTGGCCTGGAGCTCGCTCTGTAGAGCAGGTTGGCCTTGAACTCACAGAGATCCGCCTGCCTCTGCCTCCTGAGTGCTGGGATTAAAGGTGTGCACCATCACACCTAGGTTGTTAACTGTTTTAATAGTGAGAAAACTCATAATTTATGTAAGAAACTTTTGCCCTTTTCAGTATAAAAAAACGTTTTTACTTACCAAGAATAGTTTCCTGAGCTTTCGAGTGTTCTGGTATAGAGACATTTACCAGCAGGTTTTATTTTAAATACCTGTCAGATTTCCTTGAATTTCCCATTTTGAATAGACACAGGAGACACAACACAAATGGTTTATTTTGCTACACTGGCTGACGTGAATTTCTGAATGTGAAAATTCCCTAGTTCCTATTTTGTTTGGGGACTGGGAGAAGGGGGCCGTTTTTTGATTTTTTGAGACAGGCTCTCACTATGTAGCCCTGGTTGGCCTGAAACTCACTATACAGATCTGGCTGCAGACCCACCTGTCCATCCTCCCTTGGGCTGGAATTAAAGCTGTGCCCCACCATGTCTGTCTCCTAGGTCCTCTTTGAGACAGGGTCTCTTGTAGCAGAGGCTGGCTAGGAACTGGCCAAGGCCAAGAATGACCTTGAACTCCTAGTCCTGCTTTTGGTGTGCTGGGATTGCAGGGTGGTATGCTAACACCCTGTTTTGTTTTGTTTTTCAGTGCTGGGAATCAAACCCAGGGCCTCTGTATGTTAGGCAAGTATGCTACTAACTGAACTGACATCCATAGCTAAAAACTCCCTAGTTCCTTTCTACAACTGCCACATGGAGGTTTTATTTCAAATGATTCCTCTCTATAATGTACTATACATTCATAATTTTCTCAGATTTTCACCCAAGCACAGATCTATGTATCTCAAAGAAACACTGATTTCCATGTGGCATCATTATGGACGTGTTTGTAACTTTCTGAGCTTAAATGAAGTCAGGAAATATTGCAATCTGGACAATAAGTGATTCATGAAGGATCCTTGAGGTTCTGTTTTTGCAAACAATGTAACCTCAAATCATAGGTACAAAATACTGGGTGAGCCTCAAATGACCAGATCACTCCCCACTTGGACATTCTGTTCTCAAAATGTATCTCTTCAAGGCAGGCAGACCTCTGGGAGCTCAAGGCCAGCCTGGTCTACATAATGAGTTCCAGGCCAGCTGGGGCCACAGGGAAACACTGTCTCAAACACACACACACACACACACACACACACACACACACACACACACACACACACACAAAGGTATCCAGAGTCCAGAGTTTTAGAAACAAAACATCTCAGAAGAACAGTTTACCTCTTCCAGGGCCTGAAGGCAAAACTAAGCAATAGATAAACAGAGCTCCATAAAAACTTGATGGTGATTGATGAGTGACTTATACATATGAGAGTTTGGAAAAATCTAAAGCCAACAGGCATTACAGGAGAAAAGCTAACACCTAAGAAGATGCCGATTTCATTATTTTCCATGTCTCCTTAATTAAGTTTGACAATGTTTAAATAAACATTTTAACCTCATCAATGTATTAAGGATCTTCTCCATGTCTAGAGAAGATTAGGTAATTTGGGAATTTACTAGTAATAATTAGAACAAATTATCAACAAGTCTTCCTTGAGTCCTTTCTAGACATGTAGAGATGGAAATAAGCAAAATAATAGAGGTCTGGGAAGATGAGTCCGTGGGTAAAAGTACTTGTTTTGCAAGCATGAGGACTTGAGTTCAAATCTCTGGCACTTACCTAGAAGAAAAACAGGGCATGGCTGCTTACATCTGTAACCTTAGCATTGGGGTAGAGACAGGTGGATCCCAAGAACTAGCTGGCCAGCTATCCTAGCCCAAAGGGCAAGCTTCCGGCTTGATAAGAGACCATTTCTCAAAGCAATAAGCCAGAGAAAAATATAAGAAAAGTCCTATTCTGACCTCCACAGGCATGTTCTTGGCACATACATGCACAACAAACATATACTATACAACAGAAGAATTCACTGAAATAACAGTTAAAAAATTAGGGCTGGGGCTGGAGAGATGGCTCAGCAGTTAAGAGCGTTGACTGCTCTTGCACTTGGGAGGCAGAGGCAGGCGGATCTCTGTGTGTTCAAGGCCAGCCTGGTCTACAGAATGAGTTCCAGGCCAGCTGGGGCTATAGGGAGACCCTGTCTCAAAAAAAAAATTAGGGCTAAAGTACAGCTCAGTGGTAGAATACTTTCTAGAAATATGAGGTCCTGGGGGCTGGAGAGATGGCCTAGTGGTTAAGAGCATTGACGGCTCTTGCAGAGGACCTGCGTTTGATTGCATGACACGGGTGCACAAACCTACATGCAGACAGTACATTCATACACATAAAAAATAAATAAAACTAAAAAAAGAAATATGAGGTCCTGCCTGGATCTCCAGTAACACAAACAAAACAAAATAAAACTGATCAACCAACTAACCAAATACTAATGTACACAATGAAATAAAGACCCTCAGCCATTATGACCTCGAAAATATTTAGTCATTATGGATCCTAGTGGACTTAAAAACAGAAACTCAAACAGAAAATTCACTGTTTCATTTTTTTCCTTTTGGTCTTTTTTTTTTTTTTTTCCCCAGACAGGGTCTTCCCCCCGTGGCCTTAGCAAGGCCTGGAACTCGCTATGTTGACCAGGCTGGCCTTGATCTCACAGAAATCTGCCTGCCTCTGCCTCCTTAATGCTGGGCTTAAAGACACTTGGATTAATGTGCCACCATGCTTGGTTCACTGACCTTTTTGTTTTTTCCCACTGATCCATTTTTAAAAGTAGATTTAGGGGCTGGAGAGATGGCCTAGCAGTTAAGAGCACCGACTACTCTTGCAAAGGACCCAGGTTCAATCCCCAGCACCCACATGGCAGCTAAGAACCATCTTTAACTCCAGTTCCAGGAGACCCTTTTCTGACCTCTGCGGCATTGCGCAACATGGGCACACCAACCTACATGCAGACAGTACACTCATATACATAAAAAATAATAAAAAATGAAAGATTTTAAGGTAGAATTTAACATTTCAGTGACATGCTACTTCATTTCTGGATTTGTTCATTGAACTAATATACAATGAATGTTCATTTTATGGTCAGAGTTTACATTCTGGTGGGGAATAAAAAGAATGAGTAAGGCCAGGAGTGGTGGTGCACGCTTTTAATCTTGGCACTTGGGAGGCAGAGGCAGGTGGATCTCTGTGAGTTCAAGGCCAGCCTAGTCTACAGAATGAGCTCCAGGCCAGCTGGGACTAAAGGGAGACCCTGCCTCAAAAAGACCAAAATAAATAAATAAATAAATAAATAAACTCACCCCCCCACACATAGAATAAGTAAGTGGATAAAAAAATTATCTTATTTGCTATTATCGTGTGTCTATGTGTGTGTGTGTGTGTAAGGGTGCGCACGTGCCATAGTGTGAGTGTAGAGATCAGAGGACACCCTGCAGGAGTCAAGACTCTCCTGGCATGATGTGGGTCCTGGATCGAACTCAGGTGGTCAGGCTGGGTGAGAATGCCTTCACCCACCAAGTCATCTCACCAGCCCCCGAATAGATGTATTGATGAGTAAAATGCTTCAGATACTTAGCAAAGCACAAGCAACTGAAGCTACAGTGAGAATCCTTTCCCTTGGTTTATGTTCTTTTTCCCTGGCCTGCTTTCAATTTAAATTTATTGACTAGATAAATCTGTTTCTAAAACTGTAGGTAAAAGAAAAAGATAATGTAAAAAATTAAAATGTCATTAATCTGGCTTTAAGAGCAAAAGGAAGTGGATACTTGGCTGGAGATTAAGTAAGAAAACTGGAGAATTTTTTAACAGTTACAGATTTAGCCAGAAGTTATGCCCGGACGAGGACTGTAAACAACTTGTACTTTTAAGTTCTCCAAATTCTGTCACATTCATTAATCATATTTTACAATTAATGTGGTGCCAAATCCACGCCCTTGAAAGTTTTTCTAGGTCTGTCTTCCCTTACTCTCCTTTCTCTTAATTATTTGAATTTTACTTTTGTACTTTTTGAGGTTTCGATCTTCTATTTCTTTTTTCAGTTCAGTTTGGTCAGCTGCTCAAGTGCGTCGACACACGCTGCTCTGCCTCATTTAACCTAAGCACACAACCAAAGGATTCCTATCAGATGTTTTCTGGCTGAGGCTGGAGGATTGCAAGTTTGGTTCATGTAACAATTTCTAGGCTAGGCAGCAAGATCCTGGCTCAAAAAACAAAATAACAGCCCCCCAACAAACAAAAAGGACCATTCATTTTCCAGTATAATAAGCAACTAATCAACCAAAAATATACATAATGCCATAAAATAAGGACCTCTGGCCATTGTGACCTAAATTGTGCTCGAAAAGATTTAATTACATTGAGTTAGTAACAGAAAACTCTAACCAGATGTTCATTCACCTATTGCTTTTTCTGTTGGGGGGGGGTATGTCTTATGTAGCCTAGACTGCTTTCAAGCTGCGTAGCTGAAGATGACCTTGAACTCCTGACCCCCTTGCTTTCAGCTTCTGAGCACTAGGATTATATCCTGTACCACTTCTCCCCGTTGATGCAGTGCTGAGTTGGATCCCAGGGCCTCATTCATAATAGGTAGCTACCAACTTTACCAAATGAGCTACATCCCGAGCCCTTATTATTTATAATATTTATTTTTGTTTTATTTATTTTATTTATTTATATTTTATGTGTATAAGTGTTATGCCTGCATGTGGGTAAGTGTACCTGTGTCCTGCAGTGCCTGCGGAGGACAGGAGAGGTTGTTGGATCCCCAGAACTGAAGTTATGGACAGTTGTTAGCCCCCATATGTGCGTTGGGATTTGAACTTGGGTCTTCTGTAAGAACAGCTAGTTCTCTTAAACTGCTGACCCATCTCTCTAGCTCTGAGCTACTGGGGACCTATTTTTGTTTTCTTGTTTATTACCTGTCTGCTTTCACAAAAGTTTAAACTTTATTTGTTTGTTTGAGATAGGGTCTCACTTTGTAGCCCTGGTTGGCCTGTAATTCTCTATGTATACCAAGCTGGCCTCAAATTCAGAGAGATCTACCTCTTCCGCCTGCCCATTGCTAAGAGTAAGGGCATGCACCACCATTCCCAGAAGTTAAAAAAAGTGTGTGTGTGTGAGTGTGTGTGTGTGTGTGCATGCATGTGCAAGCAAATGTGCGTGGAGGCCAGAGGTCTATGTCATGTATCCTCTATTGATGTCCGCCTTATTTTTGAGACAGGGTGTCTTTCCTGAGCTTGGAGCTCACAGATTGTCTAGATTGGCTTTCCTGTCTTTGCCTCCCCAGTTCTGAGCTCACAGATGCATGCCCCCATGCCCAGATTTTACTTAAGTGCTGGGGATTTGAACTCAGATCGATATGCTTGCACAGAAGCACTTTCCCCCCATCCCAAGAATGTAACTTTCTTGATGGCAGGACATTTCTAGTTTTCATTCCCGGCTATCTCAGTAGAACAAAGTGTGCCACCCTCATCACTCATAGAATATTGTTTATGATTCAACCGACTTCAATCAGTTTATGCCTTTATTTTGGGTATACTTGTGTTGGTGATCAGTCTCAGGGCCTTGCACATACTGGGCAAGCAATGCACCATCGAGTTACATCTCTAGCCCCTCCAGGGTTTATTCATGAGGTGTGCTGATGCTTTTTCTTTTGGAACTAATGTAAAGCAATGCACCCCCCCCCTTTTGTGGAGTCAGGTTCTTACTCTGCATCCTAGAGTAGCTTGCAGCCCACTCTGGCCTTCAATGAGTGGCAGTCCAAGCCTCCACTTCGACCTCCCCAGTGCTGGGATTACAAGAGTGAGCCGTCATACCAGGAGCACTCTATAACTTCCACCATTAGGTCTGTATTACAGAAATGCTGGTTCATTAACTACTGTGAACATGTCCTGAACTTGTGAAGAAAGCCAAGACAGTTGTGCCCCTCGTTCGTCTTTTTCCAGTTTCTTCCAGCTATGTCTCATCTGTTCACTCCAGCTCCATCCTTTGACACAATTTCTTTACATGTTTCAGAATCATAGGATTTAAGTTCAGAGAAATTATCTACATAGATATTCATGGGTTTATTAGATTCATTTTTATCATGTATAATAATGAGCATATTATTACAGAAAAGGCCAATGATTGAGACTTTACTTACTTAAAGGACTGTATTTATTTATATAGTTATATATTTTTCCAGTGCCTGGTATCAAATTTAGAGCACTGAGCATGCTAGGCAAGCTAGGCCAGCTCTTACTCCTGAGTTACACCCCATTCCTTACAAGAAAAATTGGGGGACTGTGTGTGTGTGTGTGTGTGTGTGTGTGTGTGTAAGTTTATATGTTTCTGTGCAGCCACACTTGACAGCTTTGGCTGCAGTTCTTCAGGTGTCCCCCACCTTTTAAAAAAATATTTATTTTGTGTATATGAGTATCTTGCCTGCATGTAAGTGGACTCATGTTGTGCAATGTTTGAGGAGGCCAGAAGAGGGTGTCGGACCCCCTGGAACTGGAGTTAAGGACAATAGTGAGCTGCCAAGTGGGTGCTGGGATTCAAACCTGGTTCTTTTAAAGAGTAAGCTCAAGCCGGGCATGGTGGCGCACGCCTTTAATCCTAGCACTTGGGAGGCAGAGGCAGGCAGATCTTTGTGAGTTCCAGGCCAGCCTGGTCTACAGAGTGAGTTCCAGGACATCTGGGGCTACACGGAGACTGTGTCTTGAAAAGACCAAAAAAAAAAAAAGAGTAAGCTCAGTGATCTGCCTGTCTCTGCTTCCCCAGACCTGCTGTTATGAATACAGGTCAGTGCACCTGTCCTGGTGCTTATAAGCCAAGCATTACAAAAGTGGTTTTTCCCCCTCTCCCTACCCCCGTCCCCACCAGAAAAATGCTAATTAATTAATTAATTAATTTATTTATTGTATTTTTGACAGTCATATATTCCAAACTGGCCTTAAACTTGCTAGAGAGCCAAGGATGCCCTAGAACTCCTGAATCTCCCATCTCTGCCTTGCCAGTGCTTGGGATTATGTTTTGTGTCATCAAGCCTGTTAGGTTTCCGGAAGCTGAGAGGAAGGCCAAACCAGTCCAGATTAACAAGGGGCAGGCTTTATTGGGGAAATAAAAGGAAATGCACCCTTGGGAGAAACCTGATGGCCTAAGGGGGTAAAAGGAATGAGGAGTGAAGGAAGTGAAAGGAGGTGCAAAGTGAAAGTGGAAGGGAGAGATGCCGGAGTGAAGGGCAGCAAAGGGGAGGCTAGGGCTTCTCATAAGGAAGAGACGAGAGATGGTGAAGTGCTGGCCTCTGGCCAGGTTAGGCCAGGTGAGAGTCCGGTCGATCGGTGATCTCCCTAGGGTCAGGTGTTAGTGCTCTTCCAGTGCCCTACATCGGCCTTTTCTCCAACGCTGGAACCGACCAAAAGAGGAGAGCTGGGATCTGATAGTCCACGCCATATCACCGTCTTAGGGCCTCCAACTAGCTTAAAAGAGAACCTTGGGGGTAAGGACCCCAGCGTGGAGTATGGGGGCAGGATTGATGGTTGTTTGGGCTTGCCAAGGAGGAAGCTTCCAGTACTTCCTTGGGGAAAACATGACATTTTTTGGCAAAAAAAAAAAAAAAAAGAAAAAGAAAAAAAAAGAAAGAAAATCCTCCAACTCAGGTGATATGGAGATTATAATATATATGTATATATATACATATATTATATATATGTATATTATAATGCAGTACAAGTTAGAGGAACAAAAATGGAATTTCCATGTTAAAGTATCACTGTATTTTGATGCTTTTTTGTTGGTATCAAATTTACTTTCATTACATTTAATGCTATGTGTACTCTAAAGTTCAACTTAAAATTAAAACAACAAAAAATGAGAAACAGAAACTTGATGCTATGCTTTCCTTAGGTAGTCGACCATTATGTTCAAAAGTAATTAAACCTTTGGTAAAGTGTCCTGTCCTTGTTTTTTTTTTTTTTTGTTTGTTTTGTTTTGTTTTTGTCTTTTTGAGACAGGGCCTCCCTGTAGCCTTAGCTGGCTTGGAACTTCCTATGTAGGCCAGGCTGGCCTTGAACTCACAGAGATTGGCATCCTTCTGCCTCCTGAGTCCTGAGATTAAAGGGGTGTGCCACTATGCCTGGCAGTGTCTTGTTTTTGGAGACACTGGAGCTATTTTAAAATGTAGATATTCTCAAAATAAAATGAAGTGACAAAAGAAAACTACTGCGAGATGTGCAAGAAAAGAGAGTCAAGCTTGCCAGGTACGGTGGCGCATGCCTTTAATCCCAGCACTCGGGAGGCAGAGGCAGGCAGATCTCTGTGAGTTCAAGCCCAGCCTGGTCTACATAGTGAGCTCCATGTCAGCTGGGACTAAAGGGAGACCCTGTCTCAAAAAGACCAAAAAAAAAAAGATGGTCAAGCTCATGGTATAAGATACATGTGATGAAGCCGGGAGTGGTGGTGCATGCCTTTAATCCTAGCACTTGGGAGCCAGAGGCAGGTGGATCTTTGTGAGTCCAAGGCCAGCTTGGCCTACAGAGTGAGTCCAGGACAGCTGGGGCTACAGGGAGACCCTGTCTCGAAAGATCCAAAAAAAAAAAAAAAAAAAAAAAAAGATACATGTGATGAAATATATTAAAGATATTTAAACTTTTTTTTTCTTTTTTTAATTTTTTATTTTATTTTATTTTATTTTTTATCTAGACCCGGGTTCCCCAAAACTTTTTTTTTTCATTGTGACATGTGGCCTCAAACTCTTGACACTCTCACTTTACCCTCCTGTGAACTAGGATTGGAGTTGTCCATAGCCAAGCTTGGCTCTGAGATACAACTTTTTACCTCTCAGGACTGAGAGGTTTGAAGACATACTTGGAACAGGCATAATTAATATGTAAATTACCAATATCTATAAAATTGCAAAAATAAATATCCTAATGCTAACAAGTTAACTTCAAAGAATTTATCCTGCCGTTATAAAGGGATCCTTGTATATCTGACTGTGAAATGGTAGCATATATAAAAAGAATTTCATGCAATTCAGTACAGTAATGGAAGGTGTAGTGGAGCAACACTGCCAAGCCTGATGCAGAACTGTCTCTAGTTCAAGACCATCTGGGCAATATACTGAGACAACATCTTAAATATTTGGAAATACTGTAAGAGTTCATCATAAGGAGCTGGAGAGATGGCTCGGTGGTTTAGGACAGTGGCTGCTCTTGCAGAGGACCCAGGTTTGATTCCCAGCACCCACATGGTGGCTAACAACCATCAGTAACTCCACTTCCAGGGGATCCAACACCATCTTCTGACCTCCACAGTCATTCATTGCATGACATGGGTGCACTTCCACCCCCATAGGCAAAACAGTCATACACATAAATAAAAATAATAAATAGAATATTTTTTAAAAGTTCAAAATAGAGACTTGATTAAATATAGTATCTTAGTTTGTTTTTTCTATTGCTGTGATAAAATGTCCTGACAGAAGAAGCTCAAGGAAGAAAGGGTTGCATTTTGGCTCACAGTTCCAGTCCATCATGGTGGGGAAATCACAGTAGAAAGAGCAGGTCACACTGTATCTGTAGTCAAGAAGCAGAGAGAGACAAGTGCATGCTAGTGCCCTAGTGCTCACCTGGCTCTCTCCTCTCACACAGCCTGGATCCCCTATCTAGGAAATGGTCCCACCCCCAATTAAGGAGCATATTAGTTAATGCAATCAGGATAATCCCTCACAGGCATGCCAGAGGTGATTCTAGATCTTGTCAGGTTGACCATTTAACACCAACCACTATATACAGAAATGATAGATAGTTCCCTGTAATTGAATTCAACTACCAAAACAATAATATAAATAATAGAGAGAACTTTGTATTCTGATATAAAGTTATCTTTCAGTTTTATTAAGGGGAAAAGCAAGGAATTGAATAATTTATTAAAGTGCTAGCCGGGCGTGGTGGCGCTTGCCTTTAATCCTAGCACTTGGGAGGCAGAGGCAGGCAGATCTTTGTGAGTTCAAGGCCAGCTGGACTACAGAGTGAGTTCCAGAACAGCTGGGGCTACAGGGAGACCCTGTCTCGAAAAGACCAAAAAAAGAAAAAAAAGTGCTGCCGTTTATTCTTCCAGGAGGAAGAAAATAGCATAGAAATAGATTTGCACAACAGACATAGGGGAGGGCGACAGCATTGGCTGTCATTTGGGGCTGAAGGTGTGTGAGGACTGAAAACTGAGTGGGTGGGGTATAGTGGGAGCGGAGGATCTCACGTCTTATTTTTGTTGAATTTTAAACTCTGGAAATATTTCAGCTTCTTAAAAAATAAACATACATGCTCAGTTGGTAGAGTATTTACCTGACATTTATGAAGACCTGGGTTGACTGATAGACTGGGCATAGTGCAAAAGCCTATAATTCCTGCATTTTGAAGATGGAGGCAAGATCAGAAGTTCAAGGTCATTCTCAGCTATTTATTGAGTCAAGGCCAGCATGGGAAAATGAGAACTGTGTCAAAAAATAGTAAACATATAAACCAAGTGTGATACACCCTTGTAATATCAGTACTTGGAAGTTTCAGTCAGGAAAATCTTCAGAAGTTTGAAGCTAGCCTTGGCTACATAGCCAACCCACACTAAGATTATGACCTTATCTTAAAACAAAAACAAAAACAACCCCCGCTCCCCCAAAAAAACCAGACAGGCACGGTGGTCAGGCCTATCATGTCAGCACAGGGGAGAAAGGTAGGGGGGTGTCAGACCAGCAAGGGCTGCGTAGACACCGCTCTGAAAAAAACAAAAAACGAAAACGCAAACAAAAACAAAACGATGAAAATAAAGTGATCTCTACTAATCCTAAACACACAAGATGAAGACAACCTTTCAAAAGCTTTATGAAACGTCATCAAGACAAATGTACTAGTGGTTCTACCTAACATACAGTATGTCTTGAAGTCTTTGTTTCAAATGATAATTAGTGTTAAATTATGCTTCACCTGATTTTCCTTTGGAGCTGACAGTCCAAAACAAATGGGATTTGTGGGACTGGAAAGGTCCTGGCCGGAAGCTGTTACCGGAGGCAGGCAGCTGCCGTGCAGATTTAGAAACGTGCTGCAGGAGATGGGCACTTAGAGGAGAGACTGGGTCCCTAACGCTGCGCCCGCCCCCAGGAGCTGCACCCCAGGCTCTGGAGGGGTAAGAGGGCAAGTCTGATGTTGAGATTGTCAGGGCAGTAGAGAGCAGGAGACTGTGGGAGACGTGGTTTTCTCCACAGCCTACAACATGCATCTGAGTAAAAATAAAATACTACCTTCTCTGTTGCTTCTGTCAACTGTCTATTTAAATCCCCTGTTTTGAACAAGCTGAAGAGTCATAGTTTATTCAAGAAACGAAGCCCGATGACAGGATGTCATTCTAGCTGGAGGCTACATTTGTTGACATTTCAGACAAAGCTCTGGACCTTTTATGTAAATAGAATTGTCACAGTATTTTAGCTTAGCTGATAAAGTTATGGCTAGGGTGGAAGCGCTGTCCACCAGGTTCAAGCTGCAGGCTGTGTGCCGGGACGTTTTTGTCTTTCAAACTTTCCTGATGATCTTTTTTGGGAGAAGTGAGACAGGCTTTATGAGGACTGAGAGTGAAGGCGATACACACAGCACACAGGGGCAGAACCAGAGCTCAGGACAAGTAAAAAACAGTAACCTAAACACGTACAGGGGTAGGGGAAGTTCTCTTATCCACTAAACCATCTAATTTGGCCCCTGTTTTTTGAGGCAGGATCTCATGTAGCCCAAAGTAACCTCAAACTCAATATTAGCTGAGACTGGGTTAATTTTTTTATCTTCTGCCTCTAGCTCCCTGGGATTACAGGCTTGTGTTACCACTCCTGGTTTCCACTATGCAGGGTATCAAACCCAGCGCTTCTGGCTTGCTAGGCAAGCACTCTGCCGACTAAGCTACAACCCCAGGCCTGTTTGAAATTTGAGACACAGTGGGTCTCGCTGATCTTCCTGAGTTAGTCTTCCAAGAATTAAGATTACATGTACTGGGGCTGGAGAGATGGCTCAGTGGTTAAGAGCACCGACTGCTCTTGCAGAGGACCGGGGTTCGATTCCCAACACCCACATCCCAGTATTCAGGAGGCAGAGGCAGGCAGATCTCTGTGAATTCAAGGCCAGCCTGGTTTACAGAGTGAGTTCCAGGTCAGCTGGGGCTATAGGGAGACACTGTCTCAGAAAAAACAAAAATTACATGTACTACTATATCCAGCTTTGAGGGGAGGAGGGAGAGAGGGGAAAAATGAAGAGAAGGAGAAAGAGAGAGAGAGCTATACATATCCATAGATATTGTTTAGAAGTGTATAAGTAATATTTCCATTGACTTATGTGCTTTGTTTTAAAATAAATTTTATTATTTTTATGTGCAAGAGTGTATTGTCTGCATGTATATAAGTGCATCCCTGTCATGCAGTGCCCTTGAAGATCAGAAGAGGATGTCAGATTCCTTGGAACTGGAGGTACAGACAGTTGCTGGCTGCTATGTGGGTACTGGGATTAGAACCTGGGTCTTCTGCAAGAGCAGCCAGTGCTCTTAACCACTGAGCCATCTCTCCAGCCCCATGTGCTTCGTTTTATACATACTTCAGATTTTATGAAGGCTGTTGGGACAAACCATATTTTTGCATCTTTTCTCTGTTGAAAATTCTGTTTTCAGAAACTGTCGAGCTCCTTAACAAATGCAGAGTTGCAGGGCTGGGCCAGCCCCACGCCATGATTCAGAGTCTGGTGGTGGAATACAGAGAAATGACGTCGTTAGTGTGGAGAAGACTCAAGCAGTGGCCTAGGTCAGGCCTCAGCCAACCAGGTATGGAGTCTCCTGTGTTGTTTGTTTTCCTTACCCATCCCACTTCTAGTCTAAAGAAAATGACTAATAAGCCATTTACTGGACCTGTGCTTGGTGGTAGAGCCTTCTCTTACCTAATGTGTGCAGCCTTGGGTTCTACCCCAGCACCACCCTGCCAAAACAAAGGAATTTATGATTCTACTTCTTGGAGTGAATCTGGAGTTCCCAACCAGAAGCCAAAAAGTTCACATAGAAAATTAAGTGACTTGGGGCTGGAGAGATGGCCTAGCAGTTAAGAGCGCTGACTGCTCTTACAGAGGACCCGGGTTCAATCCCCAGCACCCACATGGTGACTGAGAACCGTCTGTAACTCCAATTCCAGGAGAACTCCAGTTCCAGGGGTATCCGAGACCCTCTTCTGACCTCTGTAGCATTGCACGACACGGGTGCACAAACCTATATGCAGACAGTACCTTCATACACATACAGAAATAAATAAAAAATATATATATATATAAAAAGAAAATTAAGTGACTGCAGCTCATTGCTAGAAACTTTGTCACTGAAGTCTGTTTGGAAGCACATAGGTCACTGAACCACTGAGCTGAGAGGACATTTTTATAAATTTACTTTTTTTGGATGCAGGGTCTCCAGGAGCTCAGGCTGGCTGTATTCTCACTGCAGAGCTGAGGATTGCCTTGAGCTTCTGCCCCTCCAGCTTCCACCTCCTATGCTGGGGTCACTGGTGTGGTCTCCACGGTTGTTTTGTTTTATGCAGTGCTGGGGGTTGAATGCATGCTAGGTAGGCACCCTACCAGCTGAGCCACAGCTCCAGCTCTCTCTCTCTCTCTCTCTCTCTCTCTCTCTCTCTCTCTCTCTCTCTCTCTCTCTCTCGTTGTTCTTTTGATACAAGGTCTTGCTCTGTAGTGCAGGGTGGCCTGGAGCTCACTGTGCAGCCTGGGCTGGTCTTGAATGCTGGGATTCCAGGTGCACCACCAGGGCTGGCTTTTATTATTCTATTTTCATTTCTCCTCCTCCTCCTCCTCGTCCAACTCCTCCTCCTCCTCGTCCAACTCCTCCTCCTCCTCCTCCTCCTCCTCCTCCTCCTCCTCTTCTTCTTCTTCTTCTTCTTCTTCTTCTTCTTCTTCTTCTTCTTCTTCTTCTTCTTCTTCTTCTTCTGATCCTTTTTGGACAGAGTCTTCCTTAAGTCCTAGCTGGCATAGAGCTCACTATGTAGACCAGGCTGGGCTTGAACTCACAGACATCTGCCTGCCTTGCCTCCCCAGTGCTGGGATTAAAGGTGTGCACCACCATGGCCAGCTATGCTGTTTTCATTTCCATATGTGATTTTATTTTGGTCTTACTCATTCCCTACCTTCTAGGCCCTGTTCCCCTGTCCCTTTTTACTGGTCTTAAAATACAGTTTAAAACATTTTACAGGTGAAGAAAACAAATCTCTAAATAATGATGTCATTGTAGAAATTCAGTTATCTTCAATGTTATATTATACCAAGTACTCAGTGGCTTGCACTTTATGGTGGTGTTTTGTTATGATTTTTGTTTTGGAGACAGGGTCTTCAAACACACTCTGAACCTGAAGATGACCTCGAACTCCTGTTCCTCTTGCTTCAGCCTCTCAAATGCTAGGATTATTGGCTTGTGCCACCATGCCCGGCAGGTTTGCACTGTCTTCATTGGTACATGGTATGGGTTACAGCTCTATCTTGCAAGCAGATAGACTTCTGACAATTAGAAGGTGGTATCTGAATTCCCATTCCTTTTATTGTGTCTCATCCTTAGTGCATCAATTTGTAGGTCAGGCTCAGTACCCACCTCTATTTCGAGCTTTGTTGACCCCCTGTCCTTCCTGTCACATGGTCTAAGCTGACATTGCAGACATATGTGGGCTGTAGAAGTGTGCCACAAAAACTGATCAGGAGCTGGGTGTGGTGGTGCATACCTTTAATCCTAGCAGTCAGGAGGCAGAGGCAGGCAGATCTCTAAGAATTCAAGGCCAGCCTGGTTTACATAGTGAGTTCCAGGCCAGCTGGGGCTACAGGAAGACCCTGTCTCAAAAAAGACAAAAATAAATGTAGTTAGGAAAGAGAGGGATGCAGTGAAATATGATATGTCTCTCTTCCAGACACACATTCATCTTTCCCACAGCCACTGTCAGGTTACATGTGGTATTTAAATCACAGTAGGGAAAATACTATGCACCAAAGATTATTGGTTCAATAAGGCATATTGAAAAGTGGCTGGAGTTGTGGTGGGCAGAGATGTCAGAGGCTATGGGACATTACACAGTGTACAGAAGGTCACATTTTAGCCACTGGATACACTGATCCTGAAGTTTAGACCTAGTATTAGGGTTTGAGGACAGAACAGCTGTCTCTGTGCTGGTCAGATGACACAGTCTGGTGTGAGGTAGGATTTCTTACAAAATCTGTGCTCAGCACCAGAACATTAGGAAGTGGTTAAAGTGTTGTCTCCTGGTAAATATTTTATTTACTTATTTTGATTATTTTTTAAAGATTTTATTTATTTATTTATTTAATTGTTTTTTGAGACAGGGTCTCCCTTTATCCCAGCTGGCCTTGAGCTAGCTCTGTAGACCAGGCTGGCCTTGAACTCACAGAGATCCACCTGCCTCTGCCTCCTGAGTTCTGGGATTAAAGGCATGTGCCACCATGCCTGGCCAACAGTACATATTCTTTTATAAAAATTTATTTATTTATTACTTTTTATGTGTATGAGTGTACTGTCTGCAGGTAGGTTGGTGCACCCGTGTCATGCAATGCTGCGGAGGTCAGAAGATGGTGTCAGATTCCCTTGGAACTGGAGTTAAAGACGGTTCTTAGATGCCATGTGGATGCTGGGAATTGAACCCTGGTCCTCTGCAAGAGCAGTCGGCACTCTTAACGGCTGAGCCATCTCTCCAGCCCCCAGTACATATTCCTAATCACTGAGCCATCCCTCCAGCCCCCTATTTTTTATTTTTGGGAGTCAAGTTCTTACCACACAGCCTAGGCTGGCCTGGAATCATGTTTATTCTCTTGGTGAATCTGAACATAAGATGCACACAAATCTTCAGAGAGAAATAGACACTGAAACACAAAGAAAGTCCCCAGTAGATAGCACCCCAGTAGAATCATAAGTATGGTGTAGTTCTCTAGGACAAAATCAGGGAAGCATTGTTACAAGAGCAGCACTCTCTGCTCTGCTCACCCCATTGCTCCGGGAGGCCAAGGGTTTGAGATTTCCTTTGCTGCCTTCTTGTTTATTCCTTCAGTAAACACTCCTGGCCTCTGTCAAGTTGAGAATATCTTTCCTTAACAACTTGGAAAGGCTGAGCACACTATTAAAAGCCTAACTGCTTAAAGTGCTGAACGCAGATATGTTCAGACTTTCCCCTGAGCAATGCAAGCTGAGGTATTTTTTAACTTCACATGATGAGAGCTAATGATAGTATTCTTTCTTGACTCATCTTTTGAACATTACCAAAGCTGAAACCCCAGATTACATCCTTATTTTACCACAGATTCAGGCACAGTGAATAAATGTGCGGAGGCAAGGGAAGAAAAAGCCACAGATAGAGTTCTGGCTTATGATGTCCTAGATTTCCCTTAAGTATATTAACTGTTGCATGATGAAGGCCAGCAGAATCGAAAAGATGAACCACAGAATTACTGCATTTCAACTCTCATTGTGGCAAGATTTAGGCAAAGGAGGGAAGTGGGAGTGCACAGCCAGTGTTAATTGGATGGGAGATTTGTCTGACTGGACTGAGATTCTCTGGGTGCCATTCCCTCCTTTTTTCTTTATCACTTACTAATTCATTTTGTTAATTCATTTTATTTAGTTAAAATCCTTTTAAGGTTTTTTATTTTTATTTACATGTATTTGTGTGTCTGTGTGAGTGTATGTCTCATGTGTGTAGGTGCTCACAAAGTCCAGAAGAGGGCTCAGGTCCCCTGCCCCTGGAATTACAGGTGGGCATGAGCCACCTGATGTTGATTCTGGGAATCAAATTTGGGTCCTTTGGAAGATCAGCAAGCACATCTCATTGCCTCTCTGCATTGCCCACCCCTTTGTAGTTAAAAGGTTATCCCTTTATTTTCTCTGCAAATGATCTGAGGAGGCGAATATTATTTTTGTTCTTCTTTGCTATACCCCCAATATCTGACTCTTAATCTTTGAGGTTCAGTACAGAATTAAAGTATGGGGAGTGGATTGATCTTTTCCTTTCTCATTGCTTTTCTCACTACTTTTCTCATTGCTGTGACAAAATACCTGACAACAGCAGCTTAAAGGAACAACTACTTACCTGGGCTCACGGTCGGAAAAGACACAGTCCATCATTCTGACGGTGCTGGCAGGAGCTGCGGGCAGCCGATCACAGGGCATCTGAGTTCCTTTATTCTTTTTATCCAGTCTGGGACCCCAGCCTATGGGACAGTGTCACCTGCATTAAGTGGAAGTCCTTTCCTTTTACTGATTCAATTTAGAACTTCCTCTCACAGACATGTCTAGAAGATCATTTCCTAGGTAATTCTAGGTCCTGTTAAGTTGGTAGTCATATTAACCCTCACACGGAACCTTGTTCAAAGATAATAGATGCACAATAAAACAGATGCAGACCGGGCGTGGTGGCATACACCTTTAGTTTCTGAATTTAGGAGGCAGAGGCAGGAGGATCTCGGTTAAATAAAAAAGGCTAGCCTAGTTGACATAGCAAGTTCCAAGCCAGCTGGAGCTACAGGGAGACCCACACCCTGTCTCAAAAAGACCAAAAAAATAAATAAATAGCACTCAGGAATTATTGACTAATGGCTTAGTAAACAAAACAAAACAAAACAAAACTTAAATGAATATATCTTTTGTTTTGAAGACTAGAAAGTAAATATTCATAGACGATAGCAATTCTAAACTATCAGTTGTTTTTTCAGTAACTAGTCTCAATTTTTTCTACATTTAGTTCTGCCCATCTCCTTCTTCCTCCCAATTCCCAGTGTGGCTATACAACCTTTCATTCCTTTTTTTTTTTTTTTTCTCTTTTGTCTTTTTGAGATCAGGTCTTCCTATATAGCTCTGGCTGGTTTGGAAATTGGCCTGCCTGTACCTTCCATGCGCTGGGACTAAAGGTGTGTGCCACCATGACTGGCTCTCATTCCATTCATATGCATTTAAAAGTTCCACAGATTCAGCTGGGTGTGGTGGTGGATACTGGTAAACCTGGTACTTGAAACGTAGAGGCTCAAGGATCAAGGGTTCAAGGCCAACCTTGGCTACATAGGACCAGCGAGACCTTGTCTCAAAAACAAAGCCCGTGAGTTTGAGGCAGGAGAATCAGGACCTCAGGGCAAGCTACACAAGAACGTGACTCAAAAAATCAAAACAGGACAAAAAGCTCCATTTTGTAGCACTTCCTTTTAAACTACTACTACTCTACTACTACACTACTACTACACTACTACTACTACTACTACTACTACTACTACTTTGGTCTCTGTTTTTGAGACAGGCTCTCCCTGTAGCCTTAGCTGGCCTGGAACTAGCTATGTAGACCAGGCTGGCCTTGAACTCACAGAGTGTCATCTGCCTCTTCCTCCCAAGTGCTGGGATTAAAGGCGTGCACCACCACACCTGGCCTTCCTTTTAAATTATTATTATTATTATTATTATTATTATTATTATTTTCTAACAGAATCTCACTAGGAAGCTATGACTGGCCTGGAACTTGCTGTATAGACCAGGCTGGCCTCCAACTCAGAGAGATCTGCCTGTCTCTGGCTCCAAAGTGCTGAGATCAAAGGCATGTGCCCGGCATTAGCACTTCCTTTTTTTTTTTTTTTTTACTTTTTTTTTGGTGTTTTTGAGACAGGGTCTCCCTGTAGCCCCAGCTGTCCTGGAACTTGTTCTGTAGACCAGTCTGGCCTTGAACTCACAGAAATCCGCCTGCCTCTGCCTCCCAAGTTCTAGGATTAAAGGTGTACGCCACCACGCCTGGCTAGCACTTCCTTTTTAAAATACTATCTTCCAATTATTTGGTTTCATCAGTAGAAAGTTCCAAATAAATATACAAAATATGTAGATTACTGTCTTCTAAAAATGATGATTGTGCACACACGGCCTCAGTAATACTAAAATATCAGTAGGAGTAGCCGAAGATACCTAGACAAGCTAGTATGCTTTGTATCTGAGAAGCCTCGTATCACTGATAAAGACCAGACCACTCCAGGGAGATGAATAGCTTGGGCTGAAGTTTAATCAACACTTCACAAATCAACGACAGGTGAGCCTCTCCCCTCAGTTCCGTACAAAGCAGTTGAAGGAGAACGCAGTTGAGAAAGCACTTGTAGGAGAACACAGGATCTTTTCCATCAATTACCTGAATCTGAAGCTATGAGAAGAAGGCTCCTTTAAAATCAATACAAGTATGTGTAGCAAATTGCTGAGTCCCCATGTGTGTATAATCATGGGCTTTTAAAAAATAAACTTCATTTTTGGTCCCTTTCAGTTAAAACACAAGTCATCTGATCATAATTTGACTGTTTGCCTGTGGTGACTCCTATAGGACTTCATTCTCTTAGAGTCAAGTTTCTTACTGCATGTTGGTGCAGTGACACTTTGGACCATTCCACACAGTGTATCTATGCAACATTTTTTCCTCCTTAAGTGCAATGATATCCCCCCTCCCCATGCACAGTAAAGCTTTATTAAAAACAGTAAGGAGGGTGAAGGATTTTTTTTCCTGAGACATTTCTCTAACTACATGACACTATTTAAACCAGATTGGTCTCAAATTTGTGTGATCCTGCTATCTCTGCCTCTTGAATGCTGGAACTATAGGCACGGGCCACCATGGTTAGCTTCTTAAAATTAACGTGTGTGTGTGTGTGTGTGTGTACACGTGTGTGTGTGTGTGTGTGTGTGCGCGTGTACATCTGTGCATGTGTGGAGGTCAGAGGATAACTTGTGGGAGTCATTTCTCTCCTTCCACCATGTGGGGTCTAGGTCGCACTCAGATCCTTAGGCTTGTGTTAAGTAACCTTTGCCCACCAGGTGTGTCATCTATCTGGCCCTTCTCCCTTTTTGAGAGAGGTCTTTATGAACTCACTATGTAGTTGATGATGACCTTGAACTCTGATCCTCTTGTTTCCTCCACCATCCAAGTGCTGGAATTACAGTCATGTACCACCACCATGCAGAGGTTTGAAATGAACCATCAGACCACCTTCGTTTTATTGGCAAAAGCACTGTGTACCTAAATACTTAGCTTTTAAGTGACAGTTGTGACAGTGAGAATGGTGAGCTTTGTCCCTGCCTTCAAGTTTAGCTTCTCCACTGAAAAGCAACTTCTCTTTAGTGACATGATTTTATTTTATTTTATTTTTTTAAGCCTACAGCACCCAATATTCCCCGGTGGTCTCCCATCCAAGTACTAACCAGGCCCGACCCTGCTTAGCTTCCGAGATCAGACGAGATCGGGAGTGTTCAGGGAGGTATGGCCATAGACCAGTGACCTGATTTTTTTTTTTTTTTTTTTTGGTTCTTTTCGAGACAGGGTCTCCCTGTAGTCCAGCTTTCCTGGCAAATCCATCTGTAGACCAGGCTGGTCTGAACTCACAAAGATCCGCTGCCTCTGCTCCAAAGTGGCTGGAATTAAGCCCTTGCACCACCATGCCCAGCAGGACCTGCATTTTATTTTATTTTATTTTATTTATTTATTTTTATTTTATTTTCTTTTATTATTTTTTATATTGTATTTGTAATGTTTATCTAACTGTCTGCAATGCAAGTTTGTGCACCCGTGTCGTGCAATGCCCGGAGGTCAGAAGAGGGTGTCGGATTCCCCTGAAGCCTGGATTTCTCCTGGAATTGGCGTTTCAAGACGGTTCTCGGACCGCCACTGTGGGTGCTGGATGTCGACCCGGGTCCTCTGTAAGAGCCGGTCGGCACTCTTAACCGCTAGGCCATCTCTCCAGCCCAGTGACCTGATTTTAAAGGCAACTCTTGGAACCAGTAAAGTTGACCTGTGTGCTATGCTCACTTCCACAAAAACCATTTAGGCAAGGAAAATAAGAGTTTCTCAGAGTTCTGAGCATGTTGAGGAAAATTATGATAAAGGTTCAAGGTCATCCTCTGCTACATAGTGAGTTCAAGGCCATCTTGGGCTACAGTGAGACACTGTCTTAAAAAAACACACACATGGGGCTGAAGAGATGGCCTAGCAGTTAAGAGCCCCGACTGCTTTTTCAGAGGACCCGGGTTCGATCTCCAGCACCCACATGGGACTAAGAACCATCTTTGACTCCAGTTCCAGGGGAATCCGACACAATCTTCTGACCTCTGTGGCATTGCACTACATGGGTGCACAGAACTACATGCAGACAATACATTCATACACATAAAAAAATAAAAAATAAAAATAACAAAAAATTAAAAAAACACACACATAAAACTAAGACTCAGTGGATTAATAAGTAATATTAAATATTCTCTCAGGTGGGTGCTAAAAAGAATTTGTGGAGCATTGCTTGCTTGAAGAGAAAAAAATACTAATCTGAAAGACAAGGTATAGGTTTTGATTCTTTCATATAAAAGCGATTCATCTGGGGCTGGAGAGATGGCCTAGCGGTTAAGAGCACCAATTGCTCTTGCAGAGGACCCGGGTTCCATCCCCAGCACCCACATGGCGGCTGAGAACCGTTTTTAACTCCAGTTCCAGGAGAATCTGACACCCTCTTCTGACCTCTGCTGCATTGCATGACACGAGTGCACAAACCTACATGCAGACAGTACATTCATAGACATAAAAAAAAATTAAAAAAAAATGATTCATCCAGCACTTGGGAGGTAGAGGCAGGCAGATCTCTGTGAGATGGAGACCAGCCTGGTCTACAGAGGGAGTGTCAGGCCAGCTAGAGCTACAGGGAAACCCTATTACTATCCCCCTTTCCCCCCAAAAAAGGAGTTTGTGATTCTATTATTATTATTATTATTATTATTATTTGCTTTTTGAGACAGAGTCTCACTATGTAGCTCTAGCTGGTCTACAACTTTGAACTCACAGAGTCCTGCCTGCTTCTGCCTCCCAACTGCTGGAACTAAAGGTGTGCACCCTCACACTCAGCATTTTATTTTATTTTTTAGAGACTGTGACTCTGTGTAGATGAAGCTGGCTTTAGCCTTGAAGTTGAACTTCTGCTTTTATTACTTAGTGTGGGATCAGCATGCCTAGCTCAGTGATGGGTTCTAATTTAAGTGCAGGAGCCTGGAAACCACTTGCCTTCCAGGAAGGAAAGCAGAGCTCTGCTAACTATAGAAAACAGGTAAGTGTTTCCTAAAGAGGCCTGGCCAGCTGTGAGTCATCTGAGTCCATCCATGCCTCCCATCCTTGGACTAGGCATCCTGACACTTTGGCAACCTGCTGTGCAATTCATTCGGGATGGCGCCTCAATGCCATGATGTCATGTATTGGGCTCTGGCCCACAATTCCTTTCTGTAGCCTTTCTGTCTTGGCCAGAGGTTGCTGGTCTAGGAGTTGGAGGTGCTTGGTCTTTGCTTTCCAGTTTGACTGGTGGCTCAAGCCCTGTTCCATTCTCCTACCTATGTTTTAGTTACCGTCTCATAGTTTCATTTCTGGTAAAATCAACTAAATTTATGTTTAAAACGTGGCTTAGCTGGGTGTGGTGGCGCATGCCTTTAATCCTTGGGAGGCAGAGGCAGGCGGATCATTGTGAGTTCAAGGCCAGCCTGGTCTACAGAGTGAGTTCCAGGACAGCTGGGGCTACAGGGAGACCCTGTTTCGAAAGGCAAAAAAAAAAAAGTGGCTTAAAAGACCAAACATATTAACATTGACCCCTGTAAAAAAAAAAAAATCAGAGATTATCAAAATTAGAAAAGATTGGATTGGGAATATAGTTCAGTCGGTAGCTAGTTTAACAAGTATACATGAAGACCTGAGTTCAGTCCATAGCACTGGAAAACAAACAAACAAACAAACAACACCTTGCGCCCCAAAAACCTGGAACTGGTGGCATGCCTTATAATACTTGGGATGCAGTTCAAGATCATCCTTGGCTACAAAGCAAATTGTGGGCCAGCCTGCACTACATAAGACCTCAGTTCAGAAACAAACCAAGCCACCAAGCTTGATGATCTGAGTTATATAAATAAATAAATAAATAAATAAATAAATTAATTAATTAAAACAGGCACATGCCTTTAATCCCATTACTCAGAGACAGAGGCAGAAGCAGGTGGATCTCTGTGAGTCCAAGGCCAGCCTGGTCTACATAGTGAGTTCCAGGACAGCTGGAGCTACAGGGAGACCCTGTCTCAAAAAGACCAAAAAAAAAAAAGTTTTAATTTGAGAAAGTTTATTTGCAGATATGGGAAAAGCCTTTATAGATAGGTGGAAGGCCCAAAGCCTAGAACAATTCAGTGTGCCATAAATGGCTATTAGCCTTCCTTAGACTTAAATGAAGTGTATTAAAAAAAAAATAAAGCAAGACAGGCTGAGATGTCAGTGTTCTTCAAGTGCTATCATCTGGCCTTGTGTTTGTGTTCTTATGGTGACTATTGAGTTGTTTTTTATTTTCTGTGTAAGTGCACTTGTGTCATGCAACGCCCATGGAGGTCAGAAGAGGGGGTGAACACGCGCTCCTGTGCAAGAGCAGCCTGCGCTCTTACCCACTGATCAATTTCTCCAGTCTCATGACCTCTGAGTTTTAAACTCTCTCCATCATGGAACATTTTATTCTTCTTGACATACTAACCTAACACATTTTTTTTTTTTCATTTTTTGGGGTCTGTGTTTTGAAGCAGGTCTTTTTTTTTTTTTTTTTTTTT
>VZQC01001918.1:214126-228504 GCA_009823505.1 Rhizomys pruinosus
AGAGAGAGAGAGAGAGAGAGAGAGAGAGAGAGAGAGAGAGAGAGAGAAATGGCCATATAAAGTCAAGTGTTGTGGCTCATATCTGCATATCTGTAAATCCCAGCATTCAGGAGGCTGAGGGAAGAGGATAGCCACAAATTTGAGGCCAGTCTAGACTACACAATGAGTTCTAGCTATCCTGAGCCAAGCAGAGGGAGAAAAGAAAGGAAGGGAAAAGAGAAAAGGGAAGAAATAATCATAAAAAGATTAAGTATAAATATAACGTGGGATACAAGTTCATTTTTTTTACGCTCATGTAGACTTGTCCTCTATTAAAAATTTCAGCTGGGCATGGGGGCATATGCCTTTAGGGAGGCAGAGACGGGTGCCTCTGTGAGATTGAGGTCAGCCTAGTTTACATAATGAGTTCTAGGCCAACTGGGGCTACAGGGAAATCCTGTCTCAAAATGATAATAAAAATTTCATATTTTGGAAAGATGTTGGTTTCAGTTTGAGAGGATATCACAGCTCAGGTTGTGCTTCAGTTCTGAATCTTCTGGCCTTAGACTTCTGAGTGCTAAGATTACATATGCACCTTAATATTTTTTTAAAAAACATGGCTGCCTAATTTCTGCTTCATAAGTAGCTGTTCATATTATGCCACTTGGGGTAAATATATTCAACCTAAAGATATTCCTGCAAGGCTTGTACTTGCTGAAGAGCTCATGTTCAGTGTGACTAGAAGAAAGGTAGTAGATGATAGAAACAACTCATCCCAGTCTCTCTGTGTCCATCACTGTTCTAAATACTCAGGTGCCTAAGATAATGAATAGTACCAGCCTTGATGGGGTTTGTACTTCCTCTGTGAGATAAACCTGACTACAAGGAAGTGATTCCATTTTGTCCTTCAGGTCTAAGGGCGTGTGAGGAGGGAACATAAGGATGGTGGAGACAGGGATGCTTATCACGACTAAGTTGCATAGAAAGGAAGGAAATGGAATCCATTCACATGTCACAAGAACGACTGACCCAGCATAGACAGAGTAGCAAGACAGCAGAGGTGAGTGTGGTAGTGCTAGAGTTAGAATTCCATGTTGGACAAATGCATGAGAAAAATAGCTAAAATGGAAGAAAGTTTTATTCTGGCTCAGAGTTTGAGAGGTTTTGGTTGCCTTGTTGCTTTCAGGCATTTGTACGAGGCCAAGAGGAAAGCTGTGTACTTTATGGCAGCCAGGCTGACTGACATGAAGAGTCAGGGACAAGATATGCCCTGGAAAGACAAACCTGCCATGACTTAGTGCCTCTCACCAAGCCTGACTTCTAACAGTCGATTTACTATTAGAAGTATGGATTTATTGATGATCAACCCATCATCCATCCAATCAGCTCTCCATGCCTGGATTCTCCAGCTGGCTTCCTGCACATAACTTTTGGGGAGGATTTTGTACATAAGCCATAAGAACGATGTACAGAATTTGAATACTGGCTCATCTCTGGTCTGCTTGGGAGCTCCATAAACATTACAAGTCAGGGTTTTCTTACCTCTGCAGTGATCATCTTATTGTGATCAGCTGGAATGACCCATGCAGAGTGCTTTTCTACTACCTAGACTGAGCACTCAGAAAGCAGCACCAGTGTCTACATTGTCACTTTTCTCTCTCTTTTTTGAAAAAAGTTGTTATGTAGTTCAGGCTGACCTCAAACTTGCAATCTTTTTGCTTTATCTCCTGACTATTGAGAGAAGATAGGCATCCAACACCAGACCTGGTTACACTATCATATTTCTAAACCCCAAATCCTTATTTACATTGATGATCTCAGCCATTGAAATTTATCTTTCATCTTTAGGTTTAGCATACTCAAATTTTAATTTTTTATATTTTGAACAATACTGTAGATATCAAATGTAAGATTTAAAAAACAATGAATTTCTAGGCTTCTTCATTTACTTTTTTTTTTAATTTTATTTTTTTATGTGTATGAGTGTACTGTCTGCATGTAGGTTGGTGCACCCGTGTTGTGCAGTGCTGCAGAGGTCAGAAGAGGGAGTCGGATTCGCCTGGAACTGGAGTTAAAGACAGTTCTTAGCCCCCATGTGGGTGCTGGGAATCGAACCCAGGTCCTCTGCAAGAGCAGTCGGTGTTCTTAACCACTGAGCCATCTCTCCAGCCCCATTTTNTCTTTTCAAGACAGGGTCTCCCTGTAGCCCCAGCTGTCCTGGAACTCACTCTGTAGACCAGGCTGGCCTTGAACTCATTGATTTTTTTACATGTTGCTAGTTGAAACTAATGTTTCTCTTATTGTATATCAGAGTACCTTTTAAAATATTTTATTTATTATTTTTATTTTATGTGCATGAATGTATTCCCCTGGAACTGGAGTTAGGATGGTCGTTAGCCACCATGTGGGTGCTGGGTATTGAACCCGAGTCCTCTGCAAGAACAGCCCATGCTCTCAACTGCTGAGCCATCTCCCCAGAATAATTTTACATAGGTATGAAATAAAATAAAACTACTTGTCCCATTCAGGCAAATTCTTGTATACATTTATGCAGATAAGTAAAGAAAATAGCTGTTTGGGCTAACTCTTCTTCCCCTTTGTTCTGAGGGAGGCTTCGCTCTTTTTTTTTTTTTTTTGGTCAAATGAAAAAAGTTAAGTAAGGATTCAGCTTTCAAGCTATAGCATGTCTCAAACACAATGTCAGGTCTTTCAAAATTGTTTGTCAGAGCTTGGTTTTGGAAAATAAAAGGGCAAGTCTGGTGGATGGGAAATGATAGCCCACAGAGAAAAACAAAACCTGGTGAAATAATACCACAGACATCTAGGGTGTGCCTTCAGAGTAAATAAGGAATGATGGCATCTTTACAGTGTATGGCCTTGAAAAATATTCCTAGGTTACTTCTAGAAAAGGTGGGGAGAATTGGGAAATAAATTTATTTATTTATTTTATTGTGTTCATTTTATGTGTATGAGTGTATTGCCTACATTCATGTAAGTGCACCTGTGTTGTGCAATGCCCTTGGAGGTCAGAAGAGGGCATCTAATTCCCCTGGAACTAGAACTACAGATGGTTGTTAGCTGCCATGTGGGTGCTGGGAACTAAATCCAGGTCCTCAGCAGCCAGTGCTCTTAACTGCTGAGCCATCTCTCTAGACCTGGAAATAAATTTATCAAGGTATCTTGAGTCTTAATAAAGTCTTCTAATTTCCCTAGAAAGTCTATTTGCATTTGAGAGAGCAAGTCAATGGAATTTCTTCCATGGTAGAAATAAAAGTGAAGAAACTATGGTTTAGATTCCTCAGCTAAATAATTGAATTGGCCACTCCAGGCAAGAACCACAGCTTCTTTGCCTACTGTTCAAGTCATAAGGGCTATGGCTGTAGCTCTTTGTAGCGTGCTTGCCTATATTCATTTCCCAGAACTAGGTAGGTGGACACAGAAGGAGCAGGAGCTCAAGGCCTGTCTGAAAAACCAAAAAAAAAAAAAAAAAAAAAAAAAAAAAACCCTAAAAAACAAACAAAAATCACAGTATCCAGAACCAATGGTCAAACTTATGAAAAATATATTATTAATATGATATCCTTCAGTAACCAATGTCATTGACGTTGAGGGATGAAAAGACTTATAAATATTTTATTGCACAAGGTTCTTTCCTTTGGGTTTATATTAAAAAATTATATGCCTCCCTGCTTCCTTGGAATAAATATCAGTGTATCTCCTAACTGGGTCAAGTGATCATTCAGTGAGGCCTGGTGGGACAGTCTGTAATATTAGCACATGGGAGGCTGAGGCAACAGCATTGGCAGGTTGAGGATAGCTGGGGCTCCACAATGAGGCTTTGTGTCAAAACGAAATAAAACAGAATAAAAGAAAAAGTACCAAACCAAAACAAAAGATAATGTTTCTTCCTTTAAGGACACAAGAAAGAAAGAGGTTTTCGGGGAAGGAGGGAGGAAGAGAAACAAAACAAATGCTGCTTGAAAAAAATGCCATCATGAAATCTAATTATTTGTATGATTAAAATAAAAGCATATAGCCCTAAATGGGGCATCTATATCAACCCAGTCTCCCTACCAAAGCTCAAAGGGAACATCTCAGAAGAAGAGGCTGAAAGAGCCAGAGGATGGGAAGGAAAGCTATGAAATGCTGCCTTCTGGACACGCCACAGCCACTGCACTGTGAGCTCCCGGCAGCTGCGGCTCCCTGCCCATGACCAAGCCAGCTGCTGGCTGCTGGCAGATGGGGAGTCCTTTTTCTTTAGTCATTAAAAAAAAAAAAAAGACATGAAAATGGGAGGGGAATGCGAACGTGAGTGGAAGGGGGAGTTAGGGGTGAATAGGGTCAAAATATATTATATACATATATAAAACTGTCAAAGGACAAATAAAAAATATTCTTTAGAAAAAGTGTAATAAATGGCAGGAGTGGAGATTTGAGCTTGTAGGTAACCTCATAATTCCATTAAGATTGTTCACATTTGTGAAGTTGAAATGAGTTAGAGAGCTCCTCCTGTCTCTGCTTTCCAGTGCTGGGATTAAAGGTGTTCATCATCATGCCTGGAATAACATGATTCTTTTAAAATATTTTATTTATTATTTTATTTGTGTGTATGAGTGTTTTTCCTGAATGTATGTGAGTGCACACATGCATGTCTGGTGCCCATGGAGGCTAGAAGAAAGCATCGGGTCCCCTGGAACTGGAGCTACAAAGGTTGTTGTGCAGCTGCCATGTGGAGCCTCCTGCCTCTACCTACCAAATGCTGGGATTATAGGTGTATTCCACCATACCAGGCTTATTTGGTGCAGAGAACTGCACCCAGGGCTTTGTGTGTGCTAAGCAAGCACTCTACCAACGGAGCCACATCCTCAATGCCCCGATCTCCACGTCTGGAGGAGCAGCTTGGCTCTTTCATACTGCTGACAGTGGGTTAGAATCAGACAGGTAGAATGTTCACACACACATATGATTACAGTGTGCTAATAAATTATTTCCTCCAAATGGTCCTCCTGTCATCAAGTGTGTCAGTTACAGGTACAATGGATTGCAGAAAACATGTGGTAGAAACGTGTGCTCTTCTTCACATGTGTTTTATTTCAGCCAAGGCCCAAAATGCTATGCTCATTTAAATTTTATCCACTGCATGTAAGGATACATTCTGTTTTTTCTGCAAGAAAAAATTCAAGTAATGTGAACATAGTTTACTTATTATAGGCCATAATAATAAATATAATATAATATAATATATAGTATAACATAATATATAAATGATAAATAACTTATTTGTCAAAAAGCCCAGGATGCAAAAAATGGTTATCATTTTTTTTTCCTGTTTAGATTTATACAAGAGAGCAAGTACTCAGCAAGCTGGGCGTGGTGGTACGCACCTGTAATTCCAGCACTTGGGAGGCAGAGGCAGGCAGATCTCTGTGAATTTAAGGCCAGCCTGGTCTACATAGCAAGTTCCAGGACAGCTAGGGCTACAAGAAGATCCTGTCTCAAAAAGACCAAAAACAAAACAAAACAAAAACCCAACTTGCTGGGCTTTTCATTGGCCATTCATTCACAAGTTGTAGGTAACAAACATCATCTCGATAAAAAGTTGGAAAAAAAAAATAAATAAAAATAAAAAGTTGGGAGAATGAACAGAATATTATTTATTTATTTATTTATTTATTTATTTATTTTTTGAGTCAGGGTCTCCCTTTAGTCCTTGCTGGCCTGGAGCTTGCTATGTAGATCAGGCTGGCCTTGACCTCACAGAGATCCACCTGCCTCTGCCTCCTGAGTGCTGGGATTAGAGGCATGTGCCACCACGCCCAGCAAGAATGAACAGAATATAAAGATATCTGATATATAGTATGGACCCAAAAGATACTAGTCAATACCTCCTTCTTTTGTCTTAGAATGCTTAGAATCTCTTATTCAGTTTTGATTTTGGTTTCACTTAGAGCTGAATCCATCACGTTGACTTATTTGGAGACACACATGGGACAACTCTGAATGAGAATTTGGTAGTACAAGTTAAACACTTTCTATGCCTGGAAAACTGTGTTTTCGACATGAGATTTGAGAATGATGTGAGAAGTATCGCTGACACTCGCAATCCCTCTTCAAGCCTATATCAGGCCCCCTTCAGGCTGAGAAGCACAATGTGCTTTGTCATTACAGTTCACACAAACTTCACTACTCCATTTGTGCAGCATAGGCTGATCCTTTTTTGACCTGCCACAAAATGTTAAAATCTACTCAGTAACAGAAGGAGGAGTTTTTGCAGTGTCCAAACACAGTGGTCTTACTCTATAGTCTTTCTCGGCCATTGTAGAGATTGTAAGTGTTGGAACGTATCTTTGTCTTTCGTTTTGGCAGGGGATTGGGGATAGGTGAGGAGAGAATGGTTGAGACAGTGTTTTCCCCCATAGACCCATCTAACCTGGTACTCAATATACAGCCTAGGCTTGGTTTAAACTCATAGCAGTCTTCCTTGTTCCTGCTGTTGCCTCCCAAGTACTGGGATTACAGACATGAACCACACTAGCAAGAGCTGAAAAGATTTTTTTTTTTTGACAGAGTCTCCCTATAGCCCCAGCTGTCCTGGAACTCACTCTGTAGACCAGCCTGGCCTTGAACTCACAGAGATCCACCTGCCTCTGCCTCTGGAGTGCTAGGATTAAAGGCATGCACCACCACACCTGATTTAAAGATGGTTATTAACTGCTATGTGGATGCTGGGAATCAAACCCGGGTTCTCTGCAAGAGCAGTTGGTGCTCTTAACCACTGAGCCATCTCTCCAGCCCCCAAGAGCTGAAAAGTTTTAACTCTGTTCTCCACCCTCGGATTCATCTTGGCTGTGTATGAATTTCTGTAAAATTAAGTCTTAGCATAGCTGGCCAGAGCAATCATAAAGGAATGGTTATTTATCAGGACAGTCTTGCTGTCAGACAGAACTGTACATCATGGTAAGCCATGAGCCTCTGACCTTGAGGTACTTGCATGCTTCCTAGTGTGACATTTTTCTTTCCAATTAGCTTGAGAAGCTTGGCCACTGCAGTAGGCCTATGTCAACTAGAAAGACCCACACTGAATGAGATGACCAAGACACTAGCCTTTTCTCAAGAGGGCCAAAATTTATTTGGTCTGGGCTATTTAAGAAATAAAGTTTGAGGGGCTGGAGAGATGGCCTAGCGGTTAAGAGCACCAACTCCTCTTGCAGAGGACCGGGTTCGATCCCCAGCACCCAAATAGCGCCCTGAGAACCTTCTTTAACTCCAGTTCCAGGGGAATCTGATACCCTCTTCTGACCTCCGCAGCATTGCATGACACAGGTGCACAAACCTACCTGTAGACAGTACATTCATACACATAGAAGAATAATTAATTAAAAAAAGAAATAAAGTTTGTGATTTGATATCACAGTGTAATATTATGGCTAAAACACATTCGCACGCATGCACACGCACCCACACACTACACCTTTCACAGATTCCATGGACACTGACAGTTTCTTCTCTGCATTTAGCTCCAGTTTGTTCTTAATGGCACAGACCTCACAGTCTGAGTACGTCAAATTTACTTTTTCCTTTCCTTTCTGGATGCTGATGCCCAGAATACCCTCACATAAACACAGTCGTGGCACGGGCACAGCTCACCCTCGTTCCCTCAACCCTTTGTGCTGCTCCCTCTCATTGTCCTGTGTCTGCCATCCTTGTCTACGATGGAGTCAGTGTTACCTAAGGAGTTGTGTATAGGGATTTAGGAAGTACAGGTTAAAGAGAAAACTCAGGAAACAAAAAAGAAGGCACTTTTACTGTCATGGAAAACACAGCCAGATAGTAAAGCAGAACAGAACAAATAGGACACATGTGCATGTGCTGTGGTTTGAGTGTAAACTGTCCTTTGCAGGCTTATGTGGTTTAGCACTTGGTCCACAGCTAGGGGCTATTCTGGTAATGTGTGGAACCTTTAGGAAGTGGGTTACTGGGGGTGGTGAGCTCCAGGGACTACAGTCTGCCCAATGGAGGCCCATGCTCTTTTTGCTTCCTGGAGAGATGTGGAGCCCTGTCCACGTGATCCTGACACCCGGAGCTTTCCTGTCTTTTCCTTGCCATGACAACCCTCTCAAAGTGTGAGCCTAAATAGATCCCTTCTCTGCTAAATTGCTTCTTTAAAAGTATTTTAATCACAGCTAAGAGAAAAGTACTAATACAAGGCCCAGGCATATTATGCTGGCAATCCGATTTATTTAAATTTCCCTTGCTTAAGTCTTAATCACATCTAAAAATTGACTTATAAGAGCAACTTGACTTGTGTTTGAGCAAACATCTGGATATACACAGTGCCAGACTGGCAAGAAAATGAATGATCACAGTAGAATAGTCATTCAGAATAATTAAAAGAACATTTAGGCTCCAAATTAATAAAACATTTTTCCCCAAATTATAGAGAATGTAATTACGATGGATTTAAAGTATGTCCAAAATTAATACAATGTTGGCTAAAGTGTGGAAGGAAATCGTGTGACTCAAGGCCCCAAATAAGCTAAAACCAAATTCTTGCCCCTTTACTTTTGAATTCTATTTTGGGGTAATTTCCTGAACTTGTGTTTAAGGCCACTTTGGATCATTAAAAAAAAAAAAGATTTTATAGCACGCTGACAAGGTGACTCACTGGGTCAAGCACTTGCTATGCAGGCCTGGCAGCCTGAGTTCAAGCCCTGGAGCCCATGCAACTGTGGAGAGAACTGACTTCCAAGAGTTATTCTCTGACCGCTACACATGTGTCGTAGCATTAGCCCCCAACCCCTGAAACACACATAAGCACACACTAATAGACAGAATTTAAAAATATTTTGTTCATGTAACTTGTTTCTTTACTATTGGTTTCCTTGTTTATTTTATTTTATTTTTATTTTTTGAGACAATGTCTCATGGATCTTAGGCTGTCCTCATACTTTACCTCCAAAATGCTGAGATTATGGGTGTAAACTACCATACCATCTTCAAGTACATTTTATAGGAATTATTTGTTCTGATTCATAGCTGAAATATTATAAACCTGGTAAAAATGGGCCAAGATAAAACACATAACTTTCATTTCATATATTCATCATATTCAAAACAAAGAATTTGAACTAAATATATGTGCTTTCAATGTTATACGATTATGTCTGTAACATAGCTCAAGTGGTCATTGGGAACCAAAGTCAGCACTTTTTATTTTTGGTGTTTTTGAGACAGGGTCTCCCTGTAGTCCCAGCTGTCCTGGAACTCACTCTGTAGACCAGGCTGGCCTTGAACTCACAAAGATCCGCCTGCCTCTGCCTCCCAAGTGCTAGGATTAAAGGCGTGCACCACCATGCCCGGCTAAGATGCAATTTTCTAGGGGTTGGCCAAGTTCTCTTGACTTTTCTACTTAACACCGAGAAAATTTGCTTTACTATTTTGACTCTCTGATTTTCAAATTTGCTTATTTTGACCTTTCTAATTGACCTCAAATGGAATTGATGAAAATATTAGGCTAGCTTTCTAGGCCTAGTGACAGATGACTAGAACAAATTCCTTAAAGCCTTCCTTGTTCACTCAGTATTAAAGGTTTTGTGTTTAAATGCCAAAAGTAAAATCAAATGCAGATAGTTCTCAATGGCAGGGTGGAACGAACTGGAATGGATAATCAATGGACAAGGTAGAGCAAGAACATCAAGAAGTCCCACAAACACGCAGTGTGTCATATTTCTGACCCCATTAATTCATACTGCTAAGCCAAATGAACACAACTTTTCACATCTTCAAAGCACTTCATCAAAGAAAACACAATTAAGTGTTGTAATGCCAGGGTGATTTCCACTTCGCCGATGAAAGAGGTGATGAGAAAGTCTAAAGACTTCAGCAGAGCTCGGACAAAACTGGGGTTTACTGAGGAGCTGCCTGGCCTGTCCTCTTCAGGCCACTGCGCTGCACCCTTCCAGTAAGTCCGGGTGAATCGGCAAGGGTTCTGCCAAGCCGGCTGCCACATGCGTGGAAGTCAGCCTGCAGTTTTCTGAATTCAGGGTTGTTAGTTCGTTTTGGGTTACACATCAGAGAGCTGAAGTCCAGCCTCAGGTTGACAGTGCAGGAAATGGGCGAAAGCTGGACTTTGCTGAGAAAAAAGATACTCTGAACACAGGCCACTCAGACAAACTCAAAACAAAGTCGTAAAAGGAAAGGGGATCTTTTTGGAGTCCCATTCAGGAATTTCAGGCTTTCCGTGCTGCAGTGTCCTCTCTGAGGAAAGCCGTGACTTCAGAAAAATATACCCAGTTTTAGGTAGACTATTTTGAGAGGCAGGCAGGCAGGCAGTTTTTCTGATTAGATCCATTTGAACAGCTGGGTTTTCCTCTCTGTTGTGCTGTTAATTTGTAATATGGTAATAAAATGGCCTTGGGAGAGCCAAACACATTGGAAGAAAAATTGTTCCTTGAGAAAAAAAAGTCACTTTTTTTTTCTTTAAGCACAGTAGGTAGTTTATAGCAGCTTAGCCACAGAGATATTTCTGCGGCTGTGAAATTTTCTGCCACTATGCAGAGGGCCACATGTTGCAAGCCAAATCCAACCTCTTGGCCTCAGGTACTCTGCAGCCCTCAGGCGGTGTATGGATGTGAAATGAATTACATTCCGATCAGAAACAAAGGGAAGGTTATCCCAATAGTCTGAGAAGGTCAAACATTTTGCTACGTTTTTTGTTTGTTTGATTTTGTTTTGAGAAAGGGTCTCCCCTGCAGCCTCCACTAGTTTGGAACTTTCTATGTAGACTACGCTGGCCTTGAAATGGTAGAGATCTGACTGCCTCTGCCTCCAAAGTGCTCCAATACCTAGAGGTCTTTTTTTGTTCGTTTGTTTGTTTAAGATATTTTCAAAATGACATAGACCAAATCTCACATAAACATCATTTTATTTACCTTGACTGGTGACAGTAATATTCATTAAGGAAATTCATTAAGGCTTTGTTGACTTTTTCTTAGCCGTAATATCTAAAAATGATTTTAAAAAATGCTGGTTTCCAGAAGAAAGATGACTGAGGCTAAAGCTGTGGAACACCAGGGTTCTCTTGGATCTACAAGATCTCCCCATGTTAGCGATAGAAGGATGTCAGAAGCTAGGCTGGCTTTTGAAACAGGGACCAGATGTGTCATATCATGGGTCTTCCTGCTCATGACACACCCAGAGTGAGAGCATCATCTCCAAGGGCTTTCTTAAGCTCCCCTTTTATTTAGTGAAATAAAGTAGGGCGATACTTAAGGGGCTGCCAAAAAAAGGTGCCTGCTTAGAAGAATTGTTCTACCCTATCTTTGTTAGCCAACAGTTTGCTCAGAACCTTGTGTTTTGGGCTTTTGATTTAGACATGTTAATTGGAGGCAGAGCTGGGTCTCCCAGGAGGAAAGCCTTGTTGGACAGACCTAGTTTGCATAGGGCTCACACACAAGTAGTAGACTACTGAAGACTATAAAGGGCAAGTGCCTAAAAACTTCTGCTGAAGCACAGGCCCCTTTGTGGGATTCGTGTTATGTCATTTTTTTGTTCTACATGTTGGTAAAGAGCAAAGTTGTAGTAAAAACATGGAAGGGGGAATGGAGAGATGACTCAGTTGGCAAAGAGCTTGCTATGGAAGCATGAGGACCTGCGTTCAATGTCCTGCATCCAAAGCTGGGTGTGTTGGTTCTAGCCTGTATTTCCAGCACTGGGGGGATCAGGATCGGAGGATCCTTGGAGCTTTTTGTTCAGGTAGGACAGGTTAATCAATGAGTTCTGGGTTCACTGAGAGATCCTGCCTAAAAAAATAAGATGGAGAATGACTGAAGCTAATCTGTATTTTCTGATTTAGAAGTAAGAGAATTCTGAAAAAGCATTTCTATAGAGATTTCTGTCAAGCTGCTCAGCATGGGGATTATGCTCTGTGGTAGAGTGCTTGCCTAGCATGGTCAAGGCCTTGGGTTCTGTCCACAGCACCCACAGAAACAAATAAATAAGCAAAGTAAAATCAATGTGATGGATCCAATATCAACCTGGAGAGATTCTGAGGGCTATTCTCAGATTTCCCTTAATGGTGCCTTATAGACAGAATGGAATTGCTCAAAAACCAAGTTTTAGCTGAGCATGGTTGAGTATGCCTATAATTCTAGCACTTGGGGGGCTAAGGTAGGATCATCTCAAGTTCAAGGCCAGTCTGGGCTACATAGTGAAGCCATGTCTCAAAACCAACCAACTGAACAAGTTCAATACTTCTCCACAAAACAAAACTATGTTTTAAATGGCACTTGACCATTTACTGTGTCTATGTGAATTATCATATAAATACAATTTTCTTTTTTTAATTGTTATTAAACTTTTTCCATAAGTCATACATTATTTCTCAATCGAATCTAGAGTCGCTTCCCTTACCATGCCCCCCACCCCACCAGAGTCCCTGCACTCTGCCATACATGTCCTGCATCTTTTTCTGAGTCTTTCCAGAGTTTTTTTTTCAGTTCTTTTGTTCTCTCCAACTTGTCTTGCTAAAGTATATATACATAGTTATATATGTACATAAATATATACATATATACATACACATATTACTTGAATTGGAGGACTTTTTTTTTTTCCTAAAAGATGTTGTGTTTTCTTTCCTTAAGGAAGTGGTCGAAGGTTCCTCCTTGGCAATCCCAAATAACCATCGATCCTGCACTTTTGCTCCACATTGGGGTCTTTCCCTCCCATGGTCCCCCAAATGAAGTCCAGTATGCACTCGTCCTGTCTCGATCCCCCTGCACCAGCCTCCATGATACAGCCCAGGTAGTCCAACAATGGCAGTCTACATTCTGACGAGGCTGACATCCCTTTAGTTGTTTAGTCCACAAGCTGGGTATCTCAGTAGTCCCCATCTGGCATTGAAGGTTTGGAGGATTCTTGGAGAGATGTGAGTCTTCAGTCCATATTGGAAGGTTAAAAAGCTATGTCTCATGTCTTTGAGGAGTGCCAAAAGGGGTGGCAGCCACAAGGTAGATGCACTTGCCAGTAAGAATTGAAGACAGGCCAAACCACAGTACTTTCTCTTTTTTTCTTTTTTTCTTTTTATTAAGATCTCAGGTTTTATGTCTGCAGGACAGTTTCTCTGGTCTTTTTGATTATTTATTTCTAGTTGTACTTTCCTTTTGGATGCTTAAGGCCACACAGCCCAGATTAACCAAGGTTTTTGTTTTCTCAAGGTCAGTTGAGGATCTGGTCCTCAGAGGTCTCTCAGGGTTTTTTTTTGGAGGGGAGGAGGGTGGGAGTGCCTTGCTCCTTTCAGCGTTTCATTTACCAGTTCCATCCACTCGAGGGTAAAATCAAGTCTTGCTAAACCAGGCTTCGTTTTCTGAAGCATGAGCAGACTTTCCTCTTTATAGACTGGACACTGGCTGAAGTCCCATTAGTGGCTCTCCAAGACCTCCCTGAACAGGAAGATTGGTGACCCACATCTGTAGGACATTTCAAGAGATGCCCCCATGCATAGTCCCCTAAGACTTGGTTGACCTCTGAGGGCAAGGAACAAGTTATCCCTTAGGTCCCTCAGCCAAATTGGTATGGACGTTAAGTACGGGTCTTAAGCACCCAGAAAGGCTAAGTTGCACCAGCCTGTTACATTGCACCTATATTAAAATTGTATCCTTTGGAAACAAACTATTATTTCCATATCATACTTCTTGATTCCCATCTTTCCATTTTAATCCCATATTACTCTAAAGGATGCACACATACCCTCCACCATATACCAAAATCCCAAGGTCTGAAAATAAATGTTAGGTCAGCTCTAGAACCTGTTTAGGGATTCACAATGCAAGAGCACAGTTGTCTTTAGATCATGAGGAATATAACATTAACTTTGCTCAGTTTGTCTTACAACTAGGTACTTGGTGCTAGCATCCACAGATAAGGGATACCATTCGTCTTTTGTTTTTCTGGGATTGTGTTACTTCACTTAGCATAAAATCTTCTAGTTCCATCCATTTACCTGCAAATTTCATGATGTCATCTTTCTTTACTGCTGTACTTTTGCTCCACGTTGGGGTCTTTCCCTCCCATGGTCCCCCAAATGAAGTCCAGTAAGCACTCGTCCTGTCTTGATACCGCTGTACTGGCCTCCATGATACAGCCCAGGTAGTGATACATCCTCAGCTACACAGCAAGTTCAAGGCCAGCCTTGGCTACATGAGAGCCAGTCTCAAACACAATTCTCATACTATCTTCAATACAAGGGGTGCCTTTTCTGCCATGTTTCCCTACCACAATTCCATTGCGTAGATGTACCACATTTTCTCTATCCACTCATTGGTTGAGGGGTAGTTGGGTTGGTTCCAGCTCTTCGCTATTGTGAAGAGAGCTGCAATAAACATGGCTGTACATGTATC
>VZQC01001918.1:233709-248920 GCA_009823505.1 Rhizomys pruinosus
TTTGCTAAGTGGATATAGTATCGAACTGTCTTCTAAATACTTGTTTTTTAGACTCCTGATTAGTGGAGCTTTCAGCCCTCATTAGAGAATGTGCAGTGAAGGGAGGTCAATACAGAGGCTCAAAACTGGTGAAAGTACTTTTTTTTTTTTTTGTACTTTCACCAGTTTTGAGCCTCTGTATTGACCTCCCTTCACTGCACATTCTCTAATGAGGGCTGAAAGCTCCACTAATCTAGGAGTCTAAAAACAAGTATTTAGAAGACAGTTCGATACTATATCCACTTAGCAAAATAATTGTAGTAGGTTTTCCCCCTAGGGCCTATGAACTTTTCAACAATGGGTGCCAGGCTCCCATGGAGCAGGCCGTAAATCTAATGAGAAAGCAGTTGGTTCCTCCCATAGCATTCATGCCACGGTTCCACCAGTGGGCATGTCTTGCCAAGCCGGTTGTTACTGTAGCACACATGGGTCACACCTATGTAAAAGACAGTTGACTTTGCTTTCCCAGCAGCCTGCATAGCACATTCAGGTACTATGAGAATGAGCCAGTTATCCATAACTTAGAAAACAGCATTGTTCTTTTTCTGTTTAGCTGTAAAAGCTAAAAGACAGAAGGGAAAAACAAATGTTTCAAAAAAGATTAGTGACAGAGGCCTGCATTAGTTGCAGAGTCCTAAATCCTTCGTAGTGATGTGTACAAAATCGTCAAAGTTGAGGGTTTATCTTAATGCTTTGCTGTGCTTTTGGTCTCACATTGCATAAACTGGTAAATAACAATTATGCTGAGTAACCTCACTGGTAAATGATATTCTGCATGTGAAACAGTAAAATAGAGAGGCACACAGGTGCTGACTATTTTCAACTCTTCAAAGAGGCCAGACATCATGGGTGGCTCTACAGCCCAGGTGCAGAGTTCCTGGTGGGGTCATGAAGAATTCAGCAGGAAAAAAAAAAATGCTTGAAAGGAATGACTTTCATGTGCCACGTTTATTTTCCCACAATTTTTTTTTCTAGTTTGGTTTTCTGAACACCCTTTATTGGCTTCCGTAATTTTTTTTTAACTTTTGAAACAGAAAAGGACAATAAAGTCAGGCATGATAGGGCATACTTGTGATCTCAGAGCTCCTTCCAGGAGCTCAACAGAGGCATCAGGAGTTCAAGGTACACAGCGAGTTAAAGCCCAGACTGGGACACATGAAATTACCTAAAAAAAAAAGGGGGGGGGGCTGGAGAAATGGCCTAGCGGTTAAGAGCACCCACTGCTCTTACAGAGGACCCGGGTTTGATCCCCAGCACCCACATGGCGGCCGAGAACCGTCTGAAACTCCAATTCCAGGAGAACTCCAGTTCCAGGGGAATCCAACACCCTCTTCTGACCTCCGTGGCATTGCACGACACGGGTGCACAAACCTGCATGCAGACAGTACATTCATACACATACAGAAATAAATAAAATTTAAAAAAATTTAAAAAAAGGAGAAAAGTGAAGGATAATATATAAAATGGATCACAGTGACCATGAATATTCAAATAGTAATTAAGTATTTTTGTTGCAAGTGCAAAATAGCTTAAATTTTAATGAAAAAGTAGCTATAAAAGCTGAGAGACCTTGTCTTTAGGATGTCCATCTTTTTCTGGCATGACACTAGTAGTTATGCCAAGAGTCTGGTCTTACATTATTTACCAAATACTACTGTCCCTAGAACTTTACAAACACAATTTTTCATTTTTCTTTTTTCTTTTCGTCTGTTTGAGACAGGGTCTCCCTGTAGCCCCAGCTGGCCTGGAGCCCACTATGTAGACCAGGCTGGCCTCGAACTCACAGAGATCTGCCTGTCTCTGCCTCCCGAGTGCTGGGATTAAAGGCATGCACCACCATGCCAGGCTTACAAACACATTAAAAAATAATTTATTTATTATTTTTATTTTATGTGTATGAATGTAGTTGCTTCCTTGTATGTAAATGCACCCATGTCATGCAATCCCCAGAGAGGTCAGAAGAGGGCTTCAGATTCCCTGGAAATGGAATTATGGGTGGTCGTTAGCCACCATATGGGTGCTGGGAATCAAACCCAGGTCCTCTGCAAGAGCAGTCAGTGGCCTTAACCACTGCGCCTTCTCTCCAGCCTCCACATTAACACATTTAATACCTATAACAATAGTATGAAATGGGTGGCACTCAATTTGAGAAGAAATTGAGACATAGCAAGAAAATCACAAAATTCAAAGAAGATTCCATGTGCAGTAAGGGAAATGAGGCATGATTAGCTGTTAGCAGAGCTGTGTTTGTCTGGGGAAGGCTCTCCTTCAGGAAGCCTCTTTGTTGTTGTTTTTTTTGTTTTGTTTTTTGTTTTTTTGTTTTTCCTCAGCATGAGTTTGGAAGCCTCTTTGTTCTTAATGTGTACTGATAGCTCCTCACATATGATCAGTATGATTTCCTTCACATAGAGTCTGGTCTTACTTTATTTACTTTCTGGCACACAAAAATATAATTGAAAGTTGGTGTTGTAGTTCAGTTAGTAGAGTGCTTACCCAGCCTGCATGAAGTCTTGGGTTAAATCCCCAGCACTGCATAAAACCAGGTGTGCTGGTCCAGGCCTGTAATGCCAGCACTTGGCAGGAGGATCAGGGGTTCAAAGTTGACTTTAGCAGCATGGCAAGTTCAAGGCCAGCCTTTGATACATCCAATTCTGTCTCAAATATTGAACAAAAGGATAGAGTCGCTATTAATATTTGATTATTATTATTATTATTATTATTATTATTGTTTTTTTTTTGAGACAAGGTCTTCCTTCAGTCCCACCTGGCCTGGAGCTGGCTCTGTAGACCAGGCTGGCCCTGAACTCACAGAGATCCACCTGCCTCTGCCTCCCGAGTGCTGGGACCAAAGGCGTGCACCACCACGCCCGGCCTAAGATGGTTAGCCACCATGTGTGTGTTGGGAACCAAACCCAGGTCCTCTGCAAGAGCAGCCAGCACTCTTAACCACTAAGCCATCTCTCCAGCTCCAATATTTGAATACTATTATCCCAAAACTTTATTCTTTGTCCTTTGTTGATGTGTATCAACTGACTGAAGTGAACATTTCATAGGAGAAAGTCCTTAGGAAAAAGCGTAATTTTCACCATGTACCATTAGATTTGTGCATGGAGCACCTATAAGGTGTCTCTTAGACATGATGCACAGTACTATGCATGGGGAGGATGGCAGAATCTTTGCCCACTTTGCTATCATGTGCCAACAGCTTGAAGAAGGGGATAGCCGATGGCTCCGTTCTGTGAAGGGCTCTGTTGCAGTCTCCCTTCCAGTAGTCCAGCATGAACCTGAGTTACTGCCGGGAGCCAGACCATGCCAAGAATGATGGTATTTCAGGTTTGATGGGGCTGGAAGATGCTGCTCAGTGGGAGGCAGGCTTCTTGTCTTCTTTTACTCCCATTTGGCAAGGACATCTCATTATGTAAGACTGCCACTGTTTATCTGCACCATATTTATGGCTTTTACAAGGGTTGTTCTAAGGTTTGGCAGATATGAGGGAGTATTTCACAAAGCAAGGTTTATAATGAGCAAAGCCTTAAATGAAATTTCTGTAGTCCATCTAAAGTGTCTTTAAGTTGCTGTTCATTGATGACATTCATCAGATTCAGATGAGAAGTAATCTTCAGGCCAGGTGCTAGTACACATCATAGTTCATAAGTTTTAAAGATTTATTATTTTATTATTTTTAAAATTTATGTGTATGAGTATTTTCCTGCATGTATGTATGTGTATCTCATACATATCTGTTGCTTTTGGAGGCCAGAAGAGGGTATTGTATCCCTTGGAAATGGAGTTACAGATGATTGTGAGCTGCCATGTGAGTGCTGGGAAGTGAACCCAGGTCCTCTGCAAGAACAGCAAGTGTTCTTAACCACTAAGCCATCTCTCCAGCCCCCATAGTTCAAGAGTTTTAAAGAAAGAAGACAATTCTTGTTGTACCCAGAAACCCCCAGAGAATAGTTAAATTCATCTCATCTTGGCAAATAGTTCCAAAACCACGTGGTTGAAGCAGAAGCTCATTTTTGCAAACCCCTTTTCCTCACTGGCCAACTTGAACTTCACAGTGTTATTTTAAATGGCTTGTGGCTAACCCCACAATGCTCATGAATGAAGATATATTTGGGAAGATGTAACAAAATGCCAAGCACCTACAAACAATTAGTTCTTGGTTAAATATTATTTTATTGTTAGCTTCTAGGACATTTATATTTAACAATTGTTACATAAATCTGGAAACTTATAAAACAATTTCAACACAAACAAGCCATCACTTCACATGCAGTTGTTCTAAGGTTGACTTAGTGTTCTTTGTTATATAAAAACTTAGTGTTACTGGGGCTTGAACTCAGGCCCTTTGATATGCTAGGCAAGCACCATACCACTCATCTCTAATTGCAACCCAGGGATCATCTCATGAGCAGACCACCTTTATGCTGTATTCCAACTGAGTCTTGCGTACTTTTTTTTTTTTTTTTTTTGTCTTTTGAGGACAGGGTTCCCTGTAGCCCCAGCTGTCTGGAATTCACTCTGTAGACCAGGCTGCCCTTGAACTCACAAAGATCTGCCTGCCTCTGCCTCCAAGTGCTAGCACTAAAGGCATGCGCCACCACGCCCGGCTAGTGTTTTTTATTTTAGTATGTAGCATCCATGTGTGTGTGTGTGTGTATGTACTGTCAACTATTAGCCCTAGCTGTCCTGGGACTCACTATGTAAGACCAGGCTGGCCTTGAACTCACAGAGATCCCCCTGCCTCGCCGTCTGCCTTCCACAAAAATGTTTTTTAAAAACTAGTCATTTAGTGTTGCTTTTAGCTCTAGTCTAGAGAAGTCAAAATTTCCCTTTATAGGAATGGTAGCATATTAAGTTTCAGAGTCAGTTTGTGTTCTCCCTAAAAGTTTACTATACAAGAAAGATTAGACTTTCTTAGGAAGTCAAAAGCCCTTTAAATTTGTAATAAAATATTTAAAATTGTCAACATATGTATGTGTGTTTATGAAAACTACTCAATAAATCTTTCACAAATGAAATTACAATGTCAGCATTTCCAAAAATTCTCTCTATTTTGAGAAATAATGTGGTTAATCCTCTTGCAGACTGACCCTCTGAGGTAACTGCTTTGTAAGAGCACTTTAGCAAAGCAGGATACATTTTTATTATAAAGTTGTATTAATTTCAACAATTTGAAATAAAGGAAATAAACAATAAATGGCATGGTTTCTCATGACACCACTTAGTAGGACAAATTGTTCTTCTGGATGACTGAAACTAGATGAATGAAATAAAAACAACACAATTGGTAAGAAGTTTGCAATTGACTTCTTTTTAGACATATAACCCATATAACCCGGCTGTCCTTGAATTCAGTTTTCCAGCCTTAGCCCCTCAATGCTGGGATTACAGATGTAAGCCAACACATCTAACCACTGTGCAATTGGTTTTAATTTTTTATTATTCATGCTTTTGAGACAGTGCCTCGCAGACTGTTCTAAGTTAGCCTGGGACTTGCCATAATCCCCCTGTTTCTTGCCCTAGACTCTAGAGTGCTGGGTTTCCAGGTGTGACCACCCTACAATCTGGCTGCAATTGAACTTTTTAAGGCACAATTATCAAACTTGTGGAAAGCATATGAGATATTTAAAGAGTTATAAGGCAAAATGGCTGGCTCAGGAAGACTTTGGTCATTTAGCATCTGTACTTATATAGCCTTCTCTTCACATAAAATTATAAACAACCTTTTTTTTTTTTTTTGGTCTTTTTGAGACAGGGTCTCTCTGTAGCCCCAGCTGTCCTGGAGCTCGCTCTGTAGACCAGGCTGGCCTTGAACTCACAAAGATCTGCCTGCTCTGCCTCCCAAGTGCTAGGATTAAAGGCATGCGCCGCCACGCCCAGCCTAAACACATTTCTCTTTATAGCATTTCATTAAACACTTTCTAGCTTTGGCAGGATTATTGCTTTCTCCATGAGTTCCTTCTTTTCTCCTTGTTCCTATTTCTTCTCAATTCTCTTAAAAATAAATAAGTGTAATATGTAGGTAGTATCTAAGATAAAAACTTTTTTTTTTTTTTTTTTTTTTGTCTCCCTATAGCCCCAGCTGTCCTGGAACTCACTCTGTAGACCAGGCTGGCCTTGAACTCACAAACATCTGCCTGCCTCTGCCTCCCAAGTGCTAGGCTTAAAGGCGTGTGCCACCACGCGCATCTGAAAACTGTTTTTAAGAACTAATGAACTAGACCTAGCAAACTGTAGCAGAAAATTACACACATAGATCTGGGTGTGGGAGTGATCCTTTAATGCCAGGACTTGTGAAGGGTGGGCAAGATCACAAGTTGAGGCCAGCATGGGCTACATAGCAAGACTTTGTCTGAAAAAAGCAAAAACCAAACAACCAAACAGTAAACAAACCCCTCCCTACCAACAATCTCTCCTTAAACTTATATACATATATACGTGTTGATAAAAGTTCTTGAAGGTGTTGGGTAAGCTGACAATTTATAAATTCACAACTAGTTAAGACATAGTAAATCAGAGCTGGAGAGATGGCTCCGCAGTTAAATAGCACTGGCTGCCCTTCTAGAGGACCTGGGTTCAATTCCCAGTACCCATGAATCAGTTAACCATCTATAACTCCAGTTACAGGGGATCTGACTCCCTCCTCTGACCTTGGCTGGCATTGCATGATATGAGTGCATTTAACACACGTGTAGGCAATATACTGCTGCACATAAAATAAAAATAACAAATTTATAAGAAAACATAACCAATATTACATTACATTATATAGAAAGTGTATATTATGAGGATCCAAAATTTATGTATGTGTCTATTCATATATGAGCTAACAACATCTTATCATGGCAAAGATAGTATGATTTAAAATACAAATGTAAATAGAACAATCAGAAGACAAGAGGAGTCTTCCCCAGAAACAAACTTTTCATCATCTTCAGTGTGGTTAAAGCTTTTATTACACTCTTATTACAGGACTTTGTACTCTGTCCCCTTTGAGCCTAATAAGTAAACTCTAGAAAACTGAATGAGATATAAAGAAACAACAAATATAGATGTTTAAATATGGAAAAAGTTTGTTTGGTCAGGAATATTTATAGATATTGCAATAATTTATTTTGGAGAAAGAGCTAATAAGATGACCATCTGAAACTAAACCATTTAAGAAAGCATCTGATAATTGATAGAAAAGAACCACTGGTTTTTCTCATGAAATTGGAAGAACCTGCAGAGCATAGATGGCATGGAAGCCTGAGCGAGTCATGAGAAACAGTGTTCTGTGAGGAAGGCTGGGAGGGACCCGAGATGCACAATAAGGATAATTAAGGTTGAGAAACAGTCCTGGGAGAAACGCTAAAATAACGCTAGAGGAGAGAAAACTGCGTTTTGTTTCACACAGCTACAGAGACCAGAAGAGACAGCTCACTGTTCCACTTTCTCCTTCTCACTGCCAATCACAGTACAATGAAAGCAGTGATCATGGAACAGTTCTATGCCAAGTCCAGAAATATCCCATGTGGACAGAATGACTTAAGGATTTCAAATCCATAGCAGTATCTTCCTTAATGATACAATCGTGGAAGGTGGGTGCGGGGAGCGGTTCCATCGTTGCTTTACTGAGAGATTTAACCCAGTCTCAGAGCTGAGGAAGTTACAGTTCCATTCATGGCTTCTTTGTTTATGCCAGACCTGGGAAGGAGGGAGCATGCTCTGTGTGGCCTGGCCATGGACGATCAGGAAAGTGGGTTAGTCGTAGTGTCACTCAATGGTTTCTATTTCTCAATGGCCTTTTTTTTCCCAAATGCAAGGGATTAACCTGGCTTGAGCTGGGAAAACAGGAGGTCTCTAAAGAGGAAGAGTCCTTATTCAAAATGTACTCAATTAAAGTTAACAAAACTAACAATCAGCAGCACCAACAAAAGAAATATGCTGGGTATAGTGACACAGGTCTGTAAGGCCAGAACTCAGAAGGCAGAGGTAGGAGGATCTTGAGTTCAAATCCAGTCTGGTCGTCATACCAAGACTCTTTCTCTTGAAGAAGAAACAAACAAAACAAGTCAAAACAAAATGTGGTAACATGTGGTGTTTTTCTGCACAGGAAAAGACAGAATACAGCAAGAAAGTGCTGACCTCAGGGGAGTACTCTCTATTTCTTTTCTTTTCTTTTCTTTTTTTTTTTTTTTTTTTTTTTTTTTTCGTCTTTTTGGCACATGGTCTACCTGTAGCCCCAGCTGTCCTGGAACTCACTTGGTAGACCAGGCTAGCCTTGAACTCACAGAGATCTGCCTACCTCTGCTTCCCAAGTGCTGGGATTAAAGGCGTGCACCACCACACCTGGCTAGTACTCTCTATTTTTAAGAACCGTAAAAAAATGGGAATGAGTTTATACGGAACATTGTAAATCTATTTTACAAGAAACATTAATGTGTGGAATCACAGAAAAGTCAACTGAAAATTATTTAAGTGGTCTCTGATATATTTGAGTCCTTAAAGATTTGTGGTGCTTGCTGGGTTAAGCCAGATACCCTAAGCAGATCTGGCACTAGGTGTTGGCCAGTGCTCCTGCCCCACCTTACAGGGATGGATGGACCCCACTCGCACCTGGGCTTAGGCTCTGATGCCTCAGACCTGGAAACAGAAACCTGTAAATCATATATTTTACTTGAAATCTTACTTTTAACTGAAATTAAGATAAAGACACAATATGGGTCAAACTAATACTAGTGGTAGGGACTGAGTCTGGTTTGTGAGGGTGTTCGCCTTTGTGATTTGTGGATTAGATTTCTGTCTAAAAAGACTGGAAAGCCCTTCAAGGGCCCTTACAGCCAGACACTGTCTACATCTACAGTGCCTTGGGACTTTTCCCTGCCGTTATAAGTTGTTTTCACTCACATTCAACTTGAAGTAAATGAAGAGAGGTTGTTGGTGCCAGGATTCCTGGGGCTGAGCTGCTTTCCCCTATGTCTACAAGGTATTCTGAAATCTTCTAGGGAGTAAGCAACTGACTCCAGGAAGTAATTCGGTCTTACCTTAGAAAAATGCCTGGATAAAGTCTTGCCTAAGGTCAAGTCAAGAGGTCAGGTCAAAGGTTCCCAGGGTCTGATTCCAGCTTTGTTCTGTTCTGAGCAGTTTCTGCTGATGTGAATATTATCCCCTACCTTTGATCGAAGCAGCTTCTCTGCCTTCAGCACAAAAGTGCTCTTTCTTCCTCCTGGAGTCTTAAAAAATGAAAACAAAGAAAGGTTACAATTCCTCTTTAATGAACAACAAACCTCCAGTGCTTTGTCTGTAGATTTTTAGAATCATTGGATAGACTAACATTGTGAAATGATGCAAGACTCCACCACAAAAGGTTTAATTCCTACCTAAAATGTTGCCATCATCTTGGGTAATGATATATAATTAAGTTGCTGACTGGGTTCTCATGTTTTTCTATCAGTGATTCATGGCTGTTGTCAAAAAGCAGCATCATCGGAGTTCATTTTGTTAAAGCCATCCTTTGAAATACCCAACAAACAAGGTTTTCTTGATCCATGGGATCTAGGAAGTCCGCGCGTGTGTGCCAGATTCCCTTTACTTCTACTGCAACATGTACAGAAACGTTTATGAGGTTGCCAAAATATGTGATAAAATGAGAAAGGGAAGATGATGTACTTACTTTAAACATATTTAGCCTGGTCTATTCCACAAAGCAATTTTGAAGAACAAAAGAGGTCACAGAACCTCAGGTCTTATCTTTTCCATGGCTGTTATTGACACCCTAAGAGCACATTTCATTTTTGGGCAGAGGAGGGATACACAGAATGACTTGCTCCAGAGACGTTTCTCTTTCACAACACTTTTGTGGGTGAAGATTCCAACAGAATGGGCCAGGTTCTCTGACTGCTAGAATACCAGATGTTTCTTCTTGGGCTAGCAAGTCTGCTCAGCAGATTAGTAGAAATCAAGAACAAAAGCTGTAAAGTGGAGAACTTGTTCTGCAAAGAGATGGGCAAAAAGAGACCTAGATAGAGGTAAGTAACATAAACACCAGGTTCATCTTAGTTGCTTGTGTGTATGAGACAGAGTCTTGCTCTATATCCTTAGTTGACTTGGAAGCTCCTTCTCCACCCTTTTAAGAGCTGGGATTACAGGCATTTGCCTCTATGCCCAGCTATAACATTAACACTTTAAAGAAGAAATTTGTCTTCACAGTTTAATGTAGTAGCACACAGAAGCAAAATTTAAAAATACAGAAAATAATTTCATTCTTTTCCAAAGGCACTTTTAATTTCAAAAAGTTGAAAATGTCTCTCACAGAGTGAGGCTACTTTCCAAAATTATAGTTGGGACCAGATAGAAGTTTTGTTTTCATAGATTTGAGAGTAGAAGGATTAAAATGGGTTTTTACCTGTGGTGAAAACAATCATCATACAAGAGAGATCTGTGCTCCATAGACCCTGGATAATTTCTTTCAGCTTTGACTTTATTTTTATAATGAATACTTGAAACCCAAATTACAAGTTAAATTAAGAGCTCTTAATCTAAAACAATCTTAGTTCAAGCAAGAAATCATTTCAGGGATTCATGTGCTGTTGAAATTACTAGTCATATAATTTATAATGGCTAATCACAGCTACTATGAAAAGGGAGGTAATAATAGATCATTCTTTTCCTTTGCTAAGACCAGCTGGCAAACCGAAGTTCTCACATACCTACAGTGCTCTTGCTAATTATCTGGTCCTTGGGACAAAAACTTACTAGGCTCAGGCAGGTTGGAGCAACTCCTGTCCTGGAGTTCTCAAAGTCAAAGTTCTGTAGAGCATTTGACCTAGTTTTCATGAAATACGCTGACTTACTCTAACCAGCTGCCAACTCTGAGAGTCTAAGCTATTGCTGTTTGAATAGCTGTTTTTAATTGAAACATAGGTAACAACATTCTCAGGGTTGGGAAACGATATACATGAGCCTTCCTTTATAATCCTTTCTTTTATTAACCTCAAGTTGCAAATATCAACACATCTATTACTGTCATCGAGTTAATCCTCATATTTCAAGACTGCTCAAGTATTATTTGCATTTTAAAGATGAATAAAATAAGATCTGACTAAGTCAGATGGTTCATGAACACAATTGTAAGGGTTGGGTATAAATGTCTCCAGCAGGCTCATGTATGTGAATACTTGGTCCCTGATTTGTGGTACTATTTTGGGAGACTGGAACCTTGCCATAGCTAGTAGAAGGGGTGGGCCTTGAAGTTGATATCTACTTTGGGGTTCAGCCTGAGTCCCCTGCTTCCTGATCCACCAAAATGTTGATAACCGGGAGCTGCAAACACCGGCCACTGTGGACTGAACTGCCCCAGATGCTATGCTTTCCAGTCAAGATGGCCTGTCTTCTTTGAAACTCTCTTCCTTTAAGTAGCTTCTGTTGTCCCAGATTTTGTCCCAGTTACAGGAGAAATAACTAATACAACAACTGATTCATCACAGAGTATCTATCTTAATTGATCTTTTTATTTTTCTCTCTTTGTTTCTTAGCACTTTTATTTATTTATTATTCATTTATTTTGATACATAAATCAACCCACTTATTGTAGGCAAGGGATATTTCAGGTGGTAGTGACTCTGCTGATCTTCCTGTTCCTCCAGTTTTCTGATGGCAGAGCTGACCATGACAGCAGAAGTGGTGTTGTAGGTCCAGCCAGTACCAGCCACTTTTTTCATACAGGAACCACTGTGACAGATGCCCATGGCCTGCCTCTTCATTTTGGTTTCACCACAGAAAGAGCAAGTATCCTAAAAATAAGAAACACTTCATGAATCTGCATGTCTTCCCTACACAGGGGCCATGCTAATCTCTATATAGTTCCAGCTACTGACGTGCGGACTTTACAGATTTATTTTTATTATTTTTAAGTGTGTGTGTGTGTGTGTGTGTGTGTGTGTGTGTGTGCGCCCACAAGAGTCCAAGGTGTCAGATGTCCTGGAACTGGAGTTACAGGTGGTTATGAGCCGCCCAATGGGCCTGGGAATTGAACTCAGGTCCTCTGCTAGAGCAGCAAGCCTTTTTTTTTTTTTTTTTTTTTTGGTCTTTTCAAGCACAGGGTCTCCCTGTAGCCCCAGCTGTCCTGGAACTCACTGTAGCAGGTGCTTGTAATTACTCTAAAAAACAAAGATCCGCCTGCCTACTGGCTACCAAGTGCTAGTATTAAAGGCGGTGCGCGCATCTAGCGGGCTGAGCAGCAAGCTTTCTAAACCGATGATTTGCTCTTCCTTTAGCTGCTTGTAGTTCACATTCCATCCAAGAGCTCATGTGTTCCGACGACAGACAGCAGAATCTCTTCATTCTTGGTATCTCTGTAGAAGTTTCCCTTTTGTTGAACAGGAGTGAAACATGCTCGGGACCATAATTCTCAGATATTAAGATACATAAAATTAGTTCAAGGAGATTGCAAGATTCCGACTACAGAGCTTCTGCATTAGTCCAGTAGGTATGTTTCAGGATCCAGGAACTGGCTGTTTTCACTCACATCCCGGGTAATTCAGACATGGGTAGCTCACAAGCTGTGCTTTGAATAACCCCGACCTACTGACAGTCCTGATTCAAGAAGAAACACTGGGCATATTTCCTTCCTATTATAAAATTTTAAACTTTCACTTTTTGGTATCTCAGAGAGGCAAAATTCCTTTCTCTGAGAGGCTTCCTGAGTGTATGGTTTTTATAATTCTTAGCGTTTCCAAGTTTAAATAGGTTACATAAAGCTTCCTGGTGCTGAGGGATGATAAAGGCCATCATCTGTGTGGTACCCACGGAAACCTTATTTGACTGTTGTTTTGTTGTAGTTGTTGTTTTCTTATTGTTTTTTATTTTTTGACTGTTATTAGTATAAGTGTTTCTAGAGTGTGTTCTTACTAGAACCAACATGATACTAGAAATAACTCTGAAATAAAATCCAGAGGATCTGACTAGGCTGCAATTGTGACTATAGTAATAACTAGTTCACATTTGCATTTAGAAGTAGAAACAATATAAATCTACTGTGACTACTGTAAAGGACCTTAGAAGTACAAATAAGATAAAGTACACAATTTCTTTCTTTCTTTTTTCCTTTGGTCTTTTTTTGAGACAGGGTCTTCCTGTAGTCCCAGGTGTCCTGGAACTTGCTATGTAGACCAGGCTGACCTTGAACTCACAGAGATCCACTTGACTCTGCCTCCCAAATGTTAGGGTTAAAGGCGTCCTCCATCACGCCTGGCAAAGTACACAATTTCTAAAGTAGGTATTATTATACAGTTATACACAGATTGAACCTAGGTAGAAACACCTTATTTACAGCTTTGTTTAGGGAGTCCGAACCTTTGGAAGGCCCTACTGAACAGAAAGAAGTCTTCCTGTCAGCTCTTGGAAGCTCTTGGTTTGGAAAATCTCACAGATCGTCATTGGCAGATAATCATGCATGTAAGAGGCTGAGAAGTGTTTTCAGCTGAGTATATCTTAGGAAGGGACTCAAGTAGTGTTCATACACTTAGCATGAGTTTGTTATTGGGAAGCTGGGCTGTGATTTCTGATCATGATTTTCTGTTGAGTTAAACAAGAGGGGAGTAGACTCTAAGACCTAATTCTTTGCTTTCTCTTTTCTGGGCCCCAAACTTCATGTGATTCTGGGTACAAACCTCCTCCTCCTTCCTCCTCATCTTCCTCCTCTTCCCCTTGACTTTCTCCTTTCCTCTTCCTCTTCCTTTGCCTCCTCCTCTTCCTCCTTCTCTTCCTCATCCTCCTCTTCCTTCTCCTACTCTTCCTCCCCATATACTTCACTGCTAATTTGTCTGATAGTAATGCAAATTACTGAGGAGAACACTTCCAAGAATAACATGTAGTTCATATATCACTATGAACTGCCAGACCATAATTTTGGCATACAGATTCCACTGGAAGAAAGTATCAGTGTTTGCTTGACCGAGGACATGTAGAAATAGCATCTTTTGGGCCTGGAGAGATGGCTCAGCAGTTAAGAGCACTGACTGTTCTTGCAGAGGACCTGGGTTTGATTCTCAGTACCCATATGTCAGTTAACAACCATCTGTAACTCTAGGTATAGAGTATCTGATGCCCTCTTCTGACCTTCTTGGGCACTGAACAAAGGTGTACATAAAATAAAAGTAAGAAATAAAATATTTTTAAGAAGTAGCATCTTGCTGGGCATGGTGCTACAAGTATTTAATCCCAGCACTTGGGAGGCAGAGTCAGAGGCAGAGGTAGAGGCAGGCGGATCTTTGTGAGTTCAAGGCCAGCCTGGTCTAAAGAGTGAAATCCAGGCAAGATGGGGATACAGGGAGACCCTGCTCAAAACAAAAATAGCATCTCTAGATAATCTTTAGTTATTTAAATAAACGTCGAAAGCACAGTGACGTGATGGCCATAGCCAGAAATACATGTTTTGCTGAGTAGAACGTTTTATTCTTTTTTTGTTTTTTCTGTTCTTTTTGAGTCAGGGTCTCCCTGGAGCTCCAGCTGGACTGGACCTCACTACATAGACCAGGCTGGCCTCCAACTCACAGAGATCCACTTGCCTCTGACTCCCAAGTACTAGGATCAAAGGTGTGTGTCACTACATCTGGTTGAATGTTCCATTCTTGATGAAAGAAAAAAAAATGGGGTAAATGTTAATTTTGTTTCTATATTAAATAATAAAATTATGTTTTTTTCATTATTATGATAATGTTCACTCATCTAAAACCTGTACATTTTTACTTTGGATGGAAATTTTGGATAGATATGTTGATTGGCTTTAATTTGTTGGCGCAGATTATATTGAAATGAATGCATTCCAAATTTTAATTAAATCCAAGTGAGGCTGATATATCAGAATTGCATACAAAATTCCTTGGATTTTTCTCTTAGGAGTTAAAATAATAATTGCATAAATAGCACAAGGAACTCTCAAATAAGATGGATGGAGCTGGATACAGTTTTCTTTGGGTGATACATAAGCACCAGGGTAGCTGGGAGTCTACACTGGGGACGTTTGGGGAGTGCTATCTACTCACACTCGGAAATCTCTGTTGATGTCAATGTTGCAGACCAGGAGATCTGTTTTGTTTGTTTTAACTGGAGAAGAGTTTTCTTGGGGAACTATTGCCTTATTCTTGCCAAATCATCTTGCTTGAACATAACCTGAAATTGATTT
>VZQC01001918.1:252328-259828 GCA_009823505.1 Rhizomys pruinosus
AAAAAAAAAAAAAAAAAAAAAAAGGAGGAGGAGAAATAGTTGGGACTAGGTTGTCACTCAATTGATAGAATGCCTGTTTAGCATGAGGGTCTGGGTTCAAATCCCAGCACCACACAGAGTATAGTGACACATGCTTGTAATCCCTGCACCCAGGGGGTGAAGTCAGGAGGATCAAATACTCAAGATGGTCCTTGGCTGCATAGTGAGCTTGAGACAAGCCTGGGATGTTTGAGACCCTGTCTCAGAATAGGAAGGGCCAGGGACGGCTTGCGTTTTAAGACAGAAGGCCTACCCCATTTTCCCCAGGCCCAGACTTGAATGAAAAACTGTGCAAGAAAACAGAGGCAATGCAGTACCTGGAATCCCAGCCTTCTTTCTCAGAGAAAGGTTGACTTATCTCACAGCTAATGTACATACTTTCTGGCCTTGTCTCACACGTTGTCATAACCTGTAAGGTTGCCATAAGCACAGTGGGGAGAAATAAGGTTCTCTCCTTGGCTTGGCCAAACTGTAAATAAGTCCATTTTCCTTTACTAATTTTTGTTTTCTATTTTCCTTTTTAAAAATTATAATCAGTTATTTATGTGTGGGTGTGTAGTGGGAGGGGGGCATGTTTGCACCACAGTGTGGATGTGGAGGTCAGAGACAACTCGTGGGAGTCAGTTCACTCCTTTCACCATGTGGGTCCTAAGGATGGAACTCAGGACGCCAGTCTTGATGGCAACCTAAATGGCGCTGCCATCTCCCAGGCCTATCTATATTTATGATTTTCTCTTGTAAAATGTGGCGACTAAGGAGGTGCTTATGGACCTGAATAACAGGTACCAGAACAACCCCAATGAAGACAAAACCCCCTATTATTTGACATCTTTCATTCCTCCTCTAGCTGAATCGCATTGCCCCTTTGGTTCAGATATTGTGCTGGATGTTAGCCACTATTTGTTCTTAAAAGGCTCTGGACCCTGTCCATACTGGATTGTTTTCTATTGTGGTGGAAATGCTGAGGGACCCTCCCAGGACTGTTGACATCGTACTGCTTCTCTCCCTATTGTACAGTATCAGCTTAGTTTCCCTGTGCTACTTGGATCAGTCATCTCAGCAGATACCTGCTGGTTTACTGGCATAAAAATCATCTCATTAAAGTTTCATTTTCCAATGTAAGGGAGCCGTTATGGTATTCCATTGGTGGCAGCCTCCCTTTCTCAGTAACTAAAAACTCAGGGGAAAAGGGAGATGTTGGTGTAAGGGCAATTGCTGATGAACAGCAATCATCAATGATTGCCATTCCCTTTCTATCTCCAGATCCCTTAATCTCTACCAGGGAAGAAGCAGAGTGGTATACTTATCTCTGTGGAGAGGGTGCTCTCCATTCCAGAAGCCATCCTAGTGCTTGAAGCTGTGGCCGCCTAGCAGGCGTCGGATCCCCTGGAACTGAAGTTAGGGACCGTTGTTAGCTGTCACGTAGGTGCTAGAATTTGAACCCAGGTCCTCTGCAAGAGCAGCTAGGGTTTTTAACCACTAAGCCATCTCTCCAGCCAGAGGTTTTTATTTTAGACAAGCTCTCACTATACAACTACACCTTGGATAGCCTAGAACTCACTACGTAGACTAGGCTGGCCTCAAACTCAGAAAAATCTGCTTGCCTCTGCCTCCTGAGTGCTGGAATTAAAGGTATGTGTCATCATGCCTGGCCAAAAATTTCTGAAGTCGTTTTCTTCATTTTAAAATGATTTATTATTATTGTGTATGTGTCCATGATGTCTGTGTGGATGAGTGTGCCATGTTGCATGTGTGGAGGTCAGGAGACAATTTTGTGGCCTTGGTTCTTGCTTTTCATCTTTTCACCTTTACATGGGTTCTGAGTATAAATCAGGTTACCCAGGCTTGTACAAAACAATGGCTTTACCTCCTGAGCCATCTTTCTAATTAGGTATATATCAAAGACAAGCCTATCTTCCTGATTTTATTAACAAACAAAATATGATTGGCTATTACTTTAAGCAGAGGAGAGTTAAAGATAGTTTAAAATTTAATGATTTATTTATTTATTTGTCTTTTTTGAGACATGGTCTCCCTGTAACCCTGGCTGGCCTGGAACTCACTATGTAGACCAGGCTGGCTTTGAACTCACAGAGATCTACCTGCCTCTGCCTCCCAGGTCGTGGGATTAAAGGCATGTCTTTAATCCCAGCACTAGGGAGGCAGAGGCAGGAGGATCTCTGTGAGTTCAAGGCCAGCCTGGTCTACACAGCCAGCTAGGGTTACTGGGAGACCCTGTCTCAAAAAGGGGGGGGGGGCAACACCTTAAAATGTTATTTATTTATTTATTTTTTGGTCTTTTCGAGACAGGGTCTCCCTGTAGCCCCAGTTGGCCTGGAACACACTCTGTAGACCAGGCTGGCCTTGATCTCACAAAGATCCACCTGCCTCTGCCTCCCAAGTGCTAGGATTAAAGACGTGCGCCACTACGCCTGGCTCAAATGTCCTTTAAAAAAACCTTTCCTTTTCAGTATTTCTTTCAATCAAGTTTCCAACTTTCTGTTTTCATTTTTCTAATTTCTAGGTAGGTATATATCAGTGTTCAAGGGTGAATTTCTACTAATTAACAGGCAGAAGATGAGGTTGCATTTGGTGCAATGCTGTGCATCTTGACCCTGTACCAGATGTGTGTGCGGACTCCAGTCAGGTGTAGCACACTGTGGCATTCTTTATCACATTTACTATGAATCCTTTATAAACACGGCAACTTTCTTTGCTTTGTCTCTGCCTTAGTATAAACACTGCCACAGATTTGCAGAGTTTATGAAAAACAACCTGACCAATGTGATCCCTGGGGCCTTGCCAGGGCCCCTCAGATTTATTATTTCAAGGTTATCTGGGAACATTTGCACAGTTTCCTTCAAGGCCTTGATTTGAAAAGAAGAAACTTTTCAATAAGTTATTGTTACTGGTGACAAGGAGGTTTTCTGTATTTATTTGATTTTTTTGGTTCATGTTTTTTATTTAATAACTTTATGTTGAAAGTACGAACTTTCCATGAAAAGTCAGTCCCAGGAAAATGATACAGTGACTGCCAGTGAGATAAGACCACTAGTGTAGAATATAGATGAGAGCGAAGCTTGTCAGCAAGGCAGAGGGCCTCCAGGTTGAAAGACCGATTAACTCAAGGCTGAGTTAAGTACACACATACACATATAGGTGCACCATCCATGTGGTGCATACATACAAAATGGCATATTCTTTTTTTAATTTTTTTTTACTTTTTATTTATTTTCGTATGTGTATGAATGTACTGTTTGCATGCAGGTTTGTGCACCCGTGTTGTGCAATGCTTCAGAAGTCAGAAGAGGGTGTCAGATTCCCCTGGAACTGGAGTTACAGACGGTTCTCAGCTGCCATGTGGGTGCTGGGGATCAAACCCGGGTCCTCTACAAGAGCAGTCGGCGCTCTTAACCGCTAGGCCATCTCTCAAGCCCCTAAAATGGCATATTCTTTTATTCTGGATATTTCCAAGTTAGCCACTAGAAAGCTTCTGCTTCAAAGGGTAAGTCTTCTCAATTATTATGGTAAATATTTTATTTATTATTTTTATTTTATGTGTATGAGTGTTTGGCCTACAGGTATATAAGTATACCACATGTGTGCAATGCCTGCAGAAGCCAGAAGAGGATGTTGAATCCCCTGGAACTGGAGTTCCAAATGGTTCTTAGCTGCCATTTGGGTGCTGGGAACTGAACCTAGGTCCTCTGCAAGATCAGCCAGGCTGGGTGTGGTGGCTCGCTCCTTTGATCCCAGCACTCGGGAAGCAGAGGCAGGTAGAGCTCTGTGAGTTTAAGGCCAGCCTGGTCTACAAAGTGAGATCCAGGCCAGCTTGGGCTACAGGGAGACCCTGTCTCAAAAAGACCCGAGGGTGGGGTGGGGAGGAGCGGCCAGTGCTTTTAACCACTGAGCCATCTCTCCAACCCCTGTTATTTTTTTTATTTTTTAAATTTTAATATATTTATTTATTTTGAATCCTATAGTGTTTATTTAAACATCATAATCAAGCTGGATGTATCTCTAAATTTAAGAATGACTTCAAGTGGATCATAGAAACAGAGATAGGTTTTAAAGGCATAGAGACCCATGAGTCTCAAAAAGGCAGTTGTAGTACACATACTTATAGGCAGGAATCAGGTGTAAATTTCATTAAATTTATCCAAGCTATTTTGGGTGACTGTATGTTGTTAATTTGGGAAGCAAACTTAATTCCTTAAGTTAAATTATCCTACAGGTAAAAGAGAATGTTACAAGATGATACTGTATAACACAAAAATTATAGAGAACATTTGTATATGTTAATCCCAAAGTTATTGTCATATAGATTTTAAGTAAAATACCATGTAATTTTAAATTAAATATACATTAATAGAATATAGAGCCGTGTCCTTCTCCCACCCCTCCCATCCCTCCCAGTTCACCATTTCAGTCAGTTTTCTGATGCAGTCTTTCTATTGTTGTTCTTTTTATATATAAATTTTATTTATTTTTGTATGTGTATGAATGTACTGTCTGCATGTAGGTCTGTGCACCCGTGTTGTGCAATGCCGTGGAGGTCAGAAGAGGGTCTCGGGATTCCCCTGGAACTAGAGTTCTCCTGGAATTGGAGTTACAGACGGTTCTTAGCTGCCATGTGGGTGCTGGGGATCGAAACCGGGTCTTCTGCAAGAGCAGTTGGTGCTCTTAACCGCTAGGCCATCTCTCCAGCCCCCTATTGTTGTTCTTTTAATATGCATCCCTCTCCACAAGAAATATTTATAACTAGATTATTGATGCTAGCATCCACAGATGAGGGATACCATTCATCATTTGTTTTTCTGGGACTGTGTTACCTCACTTAATATAATATCTTCTAGCTCCATCCATTTACCTGCAAAGTTCATGATGTTGTCTTTCTTTACTGCTGCATAGAACTCCATTGTGTACATGTACCACATTTTCTCTATCCACTCATCAGTTGAGGGGCATTTGGGTTGGTTCCAGCTTTTTGCTATTGTGAACAGAGCTGCAATAAATATAGCTGTGCATGTATTTCTGCAGTAAGATGAGTCTTTATGTGGGTATATACCCAGGAGTGGGGTATGACTGGATCAAATGGCAATCTCATTTTGAGGCTTCCAAGGGTTCCTCCACACTGCTTTTTCCAATAGTGGCGTACGATTTTAACATTCCCACCAGCCAATGGATAGACAATGTTCCCCTTTCCCACAACCTCTCCAGCACTTGTTAACATTTGTTTTCTTTACCCTGGCCAGTCTTATTGGAGTGAGATAGAGCTTAGAGTGGTCTTAATTTACATTTTCCGAATTATTAGTGACATTGAACATTTTTTAAGATGTGTCTCAGCAATCTCTAGTTTCCGCCTCTGTGAAGTCTCTAGTCAGTTCTTTGCTCCATTTTTGAGAGATGTCATTTGTTTTCTTTCTTCTTTGTTTTTTGAGTAGTTTGTATACTCCTGAAATCAATGCTTTGTCAGCAATTGATTTTTCTGCCTAGGAGATGTTGCTAGGGGAATTCAGCCCCAAATTAAAAAAAAAAAAAAAATAAAAGGCCTTTTGCCTATAAGTGGGAGAAAGGCAGTAAGTCCCAGTTGTCAAAGACCTGGTGTGAGACGTCATTCTAATGTACAACTGACTAACTGACTGGCCTTTGAAATTTTTGGGCCAGAGAGCATTACCAAAGGCACTAAAGCAAGCAGAAAAATATTGGCTCCTTGAGACAAACAAGACTCCTCTTTCAGTATCAGCTACACCTCAACTGCCTGGAGATACTGTGTAACAGTGGCAGTCATATGTCTGTATATCCAAATCTAATTGTATGTATATCCCAAATCTATTGGGCTATTAGCTCTCTCCTTGGAGAAAGAACTCACAGCGGATGTCACAAGCTTATGTCCCGCTAGGTTAGGAGAATGTTATAAGCCACAATAAGAAATTGTCACCCTTTATAGAGAAACACAGTTTGTGGATTGCATACCATCCAAGCATCTGTGTCTCAGCTCACAGCTTAGCTTGCATAATAATTAGTAACTGCTTAAATAAATGCTGTACATCCAATTGCTGGTGCTTTCTTAGTATGACTAAAAAGGTTATCCCTGGATAAGTTGTCAGTCCATGAAGGGGAACAACCTTAACAGACTAGAGTCCCAAAAGGACATCTCCAGAAAATAAAACTGTTTTTTGCTTCTCACTCACTTGTGCCCCTTTCCCAAGCCTAGGGAATAACTTGCAGAGGAGGAGGCGTGGTAGATGTAAGGGCGGCGGAGAGATGGGGTGAATCATGAGACTATAGCAATATATAGACTGGACTCCTAATAGATCAACATTCGTATTGCATACAAGCTTCTTCAACTGGACTACGGGAACCCTTGGGTTGTTCAAAATTTTGGGACATAGATACTTGCAAATGGGTTTTAACATGAATGTTACTTACATTCATTGCTTATGCTTAATACTTTGGCTCAATTAAAAAAAAGTGCACCAGTTACCTAATTGGTAACAGCAAACGGAGGTAACATCAATGTTATCTGAAAACAACTGGCTATATATTGTAGCAATCACCTTAAAAAAAATAAATAAAAGAGGGAAAAAAAGAAAAAAGAAAAAGGCATAGAGTAAAGGAACACAGCAAGAATAACACAAAATACTTTTTATGTAAGGTAAAATATGCCCTTCACAGGGTCTCATACAAACAAAATGATGCTTAAAGTACAGATCAGAATGATTGCTGTGGATTAGGGAAGAAAAATGGAAAAAGAAATTCAGGGTAGAATGATATATAAAAGATTAGAAGATAGTCTGAAGGCAACATGGAGTCTGAATGGCTCTGCCCTTCCCACTCACTCCCAAGGAGATCTCAAAATGGCCACCTTCCACCCAAATGCTTTATTAGAAGGTGGAGTTGATTCTTCTATCCTTTCTATTTTTTTTTAACCAATGTTTTTAAACTGAAGTTTCTGTGTAGTTCGTACATTCTTTTTTTTTAATTTTTAATTTTTAATTTTAATTTTTTGTAATAATAGGTCAAAAGTATTAATACAGCATCCCTTCAAATAAAAGGACATTTGCAAAATAGTATGCCAAACTTATACAGCCAAAGGCCCCCATTGTCCAGCTGGGGGAGCGTATATGTACTATTATTGAGCAAATAAGAGTCCAGTCCATATTTGTTGTGATCTCATGATTTACCTCCATCTCTTCAGCCCTTACATGCTACCATGCCCTTTGCTGCAAGGTTGTTACATAGGTTAGAAAGGACTGCAAGTGGGTGAAGCCGAACAGTCTACTTTTTTTGGAGATGTCGTTTTGGACTCAGTTCAGGCTGTTTTTTCTTTCATGGGTTTGGCAGTTTATCCTGAGATAACCTTTTACTCCTACAGGCATTTAAACAGTACAAATTTTATTGTAGGTTAATTTTGTATAGACACAGATGTTTTGGATGGTATGCTAATCCATGGGACTA
>VZQC01001918.1:264828-270144 GCA_009823505.1 Rhizomys pruinosus
AATGTTAGCAGAATTTCACTTTCTGGTAGAGTCTCTGGTCATTTTCTTCTGAATTCTCATTTAGGTGGCTGTGTACTGATCTTCAAATTTGTAGACATTGCTGAGCAGAAGGCAGACTGTTTACCCTGTATATTCCCTGCTTTTAAATTTATGTATCTCGGGGCTGGAGAGATGGATCAGTGGTTAAGAGCACTGACTGCTCTTGCAGAGGACCTGGGTTCAATTACCAGCACCAACATGGTGGCTAAGAACTGTCTTTAAGCCGGGTATGGTGGCTCATGCCTTTAATCCTAGAACATGGGAGGCAGAGGCAGGTGGATCTCTGTGAGTTCAAGGCCAGCCTGGTCTACAGAGTGAGTTCCAGGCCAGCTGGGGCTATAGGGGGACCTTGTCTCAAAAAAAAAAAAGAAAAAAAAAAAAAGAAAAAAAAGAGAAAAAAACCCAGTTAATTTATGTATCTCACAGGGTGTGGTGGCACAAACCTTTAATCCCAGAACTTGGGAGGCAGAGTCAGGCAGATCTCTGTGAGTTCAAGGCCAGCTTGGTCTACATAGTGACTTCCAGGCCAGTTGAGGCTCAAAAACCCAAAACCCAAACCAAAATAAATAAATAAAGTAAAGTTTTGTATGTCTTTTCTACATAGAATAAACCTATTCTTCCAAAAAGCTTTCCACTACTATGCTACATCACATCCTGAGTTTACTCATCTCCTGGCTAATTTTTGAGACTGACTGATTTTTTTCTTTTTCCCATTTCTTATTTGTCTACACACTGACAGTTTTAACAAGAACACCATTGGATCAGTTCTCCACCATTTAGAACCATTTTCTACACAACCTGTGTTGAGTGACTTAGGAAATTTAAAGACATGTCATGTGATAGAACATCTAAGTAGTCTCGAGACCATTATAAAGAGATGGTTTGATTCACCCCAACTCACAGAGGAGGCTCTGACTGTTCTCTTAGGTTGGGTCAGAAGGGCTGTCCTATATTACCTTATCTTCCAAAATAATGGTGAAAATTCTCTTCATAAAATAAGATAAAGGTCCTGAATCAGATTCATTGCAGAACTGAGGCATAGAAAATTAAACCACCTCAGCTCCCAGGTTCTCTTTTGATCCATAAGCACTTTCAACTTCCTTTGTCAATTTGAAAAAGTCAGTTTTCAGAAAAGAACCATTTGACACATCTGTGGTCTATTAAATAATGATTAATGAATGTCGAAGAGGATAAAAATACAAACAGAATTTATAGTTAAGTCATGATGGCTCTAGTTATTTTTGCAAGCCCAAGTCTTCATACTTGTGACTGTCCTCATTAGTAAATGTCCTCATTAGCCTGGTATGCCATTACGTCCTCCTCAGCAGCACCTCCCTGCGGGCATCCACAGATGATGCAACTGCTCAATTAAAATAAAGAGCTGTTTCTAGCTCTAGGCGGCAACCTCTTTTTAGAAGGCTTTCTTTTGCTAAGAAATTTAAAAAAGGATAACTACAAGGTCTTCTCCTGAATCATAGCATGCTATTTTAAGCTGTTCAGAAGCATCAAGTACTATTCGAAGAATTAATGGAACCATAATAAAAAAGCGTTATTGGAAATATTTCCCTCTGTGATTACCTCTGCTTTTGGTAGTACTTATGATAATTTAAGGAATCTTTTTAAATTTTTTTTGTTTATTATTTTTATATGTATGAGTGTACTGTCTGCATGTAGGTTGGTGCACCCGTGTCATACAATGCTGCGGAGGTCAGAAGAGGGAATCGGATTCCCCTGGAACTGGAGTTAAAGATGGTTCTTGCCGCCATGTGGGTGCTGGGAATCGAACCTGAGTCCTCTGCAAGAGCAGTCGGCACTCTTAACTGCTGAGCCATCTCTCCAGCCCCAATTTAAGGAATCTTAATTGTGGTTGAGAAGGGATTGCTTTAAAATGTTCATTAGTGTGTGTGTGCCCTTACCTGCTAAGCCAACCCACCAGCCCAGGAATTACTTTTAACACCAAAATCCAATGACAGTATGGATTCATATCATAAAATCTAAGTTAGTTTATAATTGGACAATTGCCATTTAATCATTATATTGGTAATTACTGTGAACCTTAAAACATGAAAGGATCAGAAAAACTCCACAATGCGGAAGCCCTTTATTTAACCCACTGTTTCCAAAATGTGTGTGTCTGTGGAATCCTTTTTTCTATTACCACCTCTACTCTGGAGCATCCATCAGCAAATTCTGTGTTATAAAGAAAACTCATAGTTTATGCGTACCTTAGACACAGGCCAATATAGAGAGCTGTGTCCTTATTTTAAACTTTCAGGAAAACAGTTTTTAATTTACATTTTTTCATTTAAATTGAGCCAGCAGATGATAGTTCATAAAATGTATTAACATCTTCAAAATCCTAAGGGAATTGATTTTTAAGTATTTACATCATAAGAAGAGAAGAATGCAAAGTTCTACTAATTAGCTTGATTTAGACATTCTACTACATATGTACATTTAAAACATGATACATACAAAGAATATATATTGTTAATAAAAAATGAACAGTCTGCAAAAAGCATAAATGAAAACGAGTTGAACTAGAAAAGTTAATATTTGTGAAATGAACAAGTGAAATTTTTGTGCATATGATACATTTTTATTTCTCCCTAATTGTAGTAGTTTGAAAGAATTATACAGCCCTTCCTCCCAGTTTAAAAAAAAAAAAAACAGACAAAATATGGCCAGTTTGCTATACTTACTGATGTTGGTTTTCATTTTTTGTCTTTTTTTTTTGAAACACAGCCATCACTGTGAATAACATCCGAGTAGTCAATCCATTTACTGTCTGTGGCTGCAAATTGCAGTTTTTGAGAGCTGAAATTACTTGGGAGTAACCAGGCAAATGTGTCATGGGGGAGGTAATAACTTCACAGTTTGCCTTGAAATGTGGCCCCAATTGAGTGCCCAAATGGTTCTAATCTGTTCACATGAAGTCTGCTTTTGTAAGTTTCTAAAATCAGAGAGAGGATGGCACATTGCAAACTTCACAGGAACCATCTCGTTCTCAGAAATGGCCATTTGTAGTAAACAGTAAGGCTGCCATCGCACAGTGCTTCTGTTAACAAGAACTGACATGAATTCTGACGAAATGTCTTATAGGTATTCATGGTGCTCTTTTTGCTTTATATCTGAGAAATATTTCCCCCATTTCGTAATACTTTGAATTTGCAGGTGACTGCAATTTCAGAACCAAATTCCTCTCAGAAGCACAGAAAATATTTTTATACAGAAAAAGAACACTAAAAGCAGAGAAGGCATTTTTGGGTCATAACCACTGAAAATTATAACATTTGAAGAGGGAAGAGTGAGTTAAATTGCTATGTTAGCTAAAATCTTACTCTCCCTCCACAAATGTACTATATTTATCTTGTAAAAGTCTGTTTTTAGTTTTCTTTAAATGAATTAAAAAGATAATACTTCTTTCTCACCCTTTTACATCACTTCACATTAAATACTTTTTTATATTATTTAAGAAAAGTATTTTATGTAATAGTCCTCTGTTTCTGTTCTTAGCCATCATACGTGGGAACCCCTCCATTATTTTTACGTACAGTTTTTTTGTGGTTGTTAATTTTTTCTTTTTTTATTGTTTTTGACAGTTTCACTTTGTAGTCCTGGCTGTCCTGGAATTCAATATGTGGATCAGGCTGGCTTCCGCTTGTGGCCATCTTCCCAGCTCTAATTCCCAAGTACTGAGATGACAGGCATGAGCCCCCTGCCCAGCTATATATTTCATGATTTAAAAGAATTTTCATTTAACATATATTTTAAAAAGTCTTTCTCCTTTTTTTCTTTTTCTGCCATCTATCCTTCCTTTCTTCCTCCCTCCCTCCTTCCCTCCTTTCCTTCCTTTTCTTCTTTCATGGTCCAGGGGATAGGCAAGCACTCCACCACTGAATATCTCCTGTTCTGTTTCTGTTTTGACAGTCTCAGAAAGTTGTTCATAATGTCCTTGATCTTACTCTGAAGCCCACACAGACCTCAAACTTGGTGATCCTCCTGCCTCAGCATCCCAAATAGCTGGGATTCAGGCCTGTACTACAGGGCCTGACTCACCACCTTTTTTTATTTCCTATACCTCGATCATACAAGATTGCTATGTGAAATTTGCCTAACATAACTTTGAACATATTTACTTCATTTCTTAATTAGGGTACATTCCTCTGTTTCTGTAGAATAAACACTTGCAAAATTGTCAACAAAGATTTCCAGTAAGTTTCAGAAATATTGTCTATCCATAAATTCCACCTTTAATGATAATACATTCCCATGAAGGTTATAGGATGTCTGGGAACCAGACATCCTCATAGATAATTTTTGAAAACATTAGCTGAAGAAGCTGGCAGGGGAGGAGGAAAGTCCCTACACGAGGTTTTCCTCTTACACGCACTAAAGAGATCCTCTAAAATGGATCAGTATTTCCCTTGATATTATTTATAAATAGCTAGATACAAATGTTACATTGGGATGTGAAGAAATGAACAGCCTCAAAGAGATTATGTTGAACTTAGACAACATATATATTTGGTTCTGAGTGTCAAACAAATGGTGCCCTGGGCAAAGCCTTAACTTCTGCCTATGTAATATCTATTCAGAAGAGAAATTCAGACTCCATAAAAAAACAAGCTCAACAAGATTTAAAGAGCCAAAGATTTGAATATTGTCTGATTCATTTTCTCCGAGTAAATCCAGCCAGCCTGAGAACGTGTCTCAAGGCACACATGCCCTGCACTCGTAGTCGGTTGTTAGCTCCGTTCAGACAAAGCTGCCTCAGAAAAGCCTATGGAGCAGTGCTGGGGTGGATTGTAGCACATTTGTTTTTACACACACTGGAGGCTATTATAATATATTAGTAAGAAAATTAACAGGCATAATAAAACAAAGAAATAATGATCAGAATGCCTACTGTCAAGATTACAAACAGAATCGAAATGCTGCTTCATGAAAACATTCTTCAGAAACTTTATTGGATTTTGTTCTGACATAAAACAATCTTTGATGCTTATTAAAACTTAATTTAAACTATTTTAGAAGGCAGAATTTTAATGAAAAACATTCTTTTTAATAATTTCATGCAAACAAATATCAACGATTCCCTCCTTTTTAATGGAGACCTTGGTGGATGTTAGATTGCCCAGGAACCAAATCTAATTAATATATTTTGGGAGGATTTTGTGTATAGAAGAATATGAGATATCCTGTATTGTATATCTAACTGCATTCATTTAGACAAAGGATTAGAAATATTGCTATACCTTTGACACCTTATACAAA